>JAGKTI010008926.1:0-32279 GCA_018397915.1 Birgus latro
ACATTTCTAAACATCGTAATCATTATCTCCTCTTACCCTTCTCTCATGCAGTGTTGGTGACTTCAGTTTTTCTGATCTCTCCTCATAGGTCAGTTCCTTTAACCCCTGCTGCACTAATTCTTACCAACCTGATTACTTTCCCTGAGTCATTGTTTTAGGACTTTTTTTTTTTTAAAGTTGATTTTTTGTCATTAGATCAAATGTTTCTGATCTCGAACTCTTCATCACCTTCATCTTTTTGCATAATACGCCTCTTTGGTGTGTGTGAGGGCGGCGATAAGTTGCCAGCACCAGGAGAGGTAGATGGGTGTGAATCCACCATTGCTGGGCTACATACAAGAACTGAATTACTAAATATGCGGTATTCGGCAGTTGCGGTGTGGCGGGGCTTGGCAATAGCTCCTGGTGGCTCATCGTTCCCATGGAAACCACTGACACTTCCTTGTGCATGAAATTATGGCACGGAGACCCATCGCCTCATATGAGGTGATCAGCATGAACAGAGGTGGCCTGCATGTTGCATCATATGAGGCGGTGAGCACGGCGGGGGTTAAGCATGGTATCATCCTTGTAGCCATCTGTTGTACCTTCTCCATATGCTTTTTCAGATGATGTGACCATATCACAGCTGCATATTCTAGTCTTGGTCTTATCATGTTCACCATCAACTCCCTCAGAATTTTCTTGTCCATATACCTGTACAGTAAAACCTCAATATATCGGACTTCACCACACCGGAATTCTCTTTTATTGGAGTTCAGGAGCCAATCAGACTAATGTCTAATATTTTGGAATAAATTCCAAAAAATGCGACTTCAGTACGGACCGGAGAAAGTACTCTGTATCACAGTATTGTCCGCGGTTTGTGTGGTCGTATGTTGGTTAGTAGCAAGCTGGCAGCATCACAACTTACCACAGTGTTACGAACTGTAGGGTAATTCAGCCTCATTTCCTGGTCTGTGGGGCAGTAGGGTAATTCTACATAATCTTAGCAAAATGTAGGGTAATTACAATTTTTGTGTATGAGTGATACTTATTTTGCAGCAAAAGATGAATGAAATAATATACAGAGAGGAAATATGCTAAAAAAAAAAAAAAGAACATACTCATTTGAAAAAGGGAGTGGTTAGGATTAGGGCAGCTAGAATTTAGCAGTTATGTTTGGTGGTTCTGTTAGGTTAGGTAAGGTTAGGTTAGGATAGGTTAGCTTAATACTGCTATAATTTAGCTTAAACCAAAAGAATTTAGCAGTTATGTGTGGTGGTTCAGTTAGGTTAGAATAATCCTAACTAATTCCTTTTAAAAATTCTCTATAACCCTCTACACTCTACTGTGTCAAAAGAAAAACTGTTTCAACAATAAGTAATAAGTCACCCATCATTATAGAAAATGCTTTTCTTGAATCTGGCAGCTGACAGGGCACCAGCTGATCACGTCCCAGTCTTGCACTAAACAAAAGAAACCACATTTTGTTGTTGTTGCTATGTACCGGCATATAAATAATAACAGTACCAACTAGCATAGTAACATTGTCATCCTGAGCCATAGGGTAATGAAGGGAAATGTAGGGTAATATTAGTGTCTGTGTAGGGCAGAGAAGTCTTTGGGGGTTGGCAATGCTGGCCTGCACACTCAACCTGGGCCTCAGCTCAGTCTGACTCATGGTGCCCCAGGGGTAGGTACAGTCTATTCTTGTCTAACACGGTTTTCCCTAACACGGAAATGGTCTAACAGTGTACAGTTTTCCGGAAGCAATATCCCTTCTGACATGGCTGTTGATGAAGCTAACGTTGTTTTTTAAACCTGGCGGACTGCTGCTGAGCTCCAGGAAGAGGATATCCAATGCCAGTAGGAAGAAGAAGCCATGGATAATCTAACTGAACCACCAGTCGAACAGAGCAGTACTCTCAAGGTGGATGGAAAGTTGATGACAGGGAGAGCTGGAGCTCCCGTTTCATCAGCCCTCGGGACTAGTTCCCGACCATCCGCCTTCGCTGAACTTTTTCAGTGTTTCAGTTACATGGAGAGTAGGCCAGCATGCTCTCCAGTACAAGTTTCTCTAACTGTCACCACCAAACTACATGCACAGTACACAGTACACTACCTTTTCAAAATAAAAAAAAAAATGGCGAACTATAACAGTGCCTCGGAGTCCCCGGGGGAGGGGGGACCATAAATGCCCCCACCATCTGCCCCTCTCCCGGTGATGACTCATGTCTGGAACCACTGTCTGACTCACTTCTTCGTCATTTCTGCAACATTCGCGGCCTTTCTTCTAACTTTCTGTGGAACACCACCTCTCCTCCTCTAAACCTCACCTTCTTTTCTTAACGGAGACTCAGCTGTCTGAGGCAACTGACAGCAAACCCTTTTCTGTATCCTCCTACTTTCTCTGTACTCATTTCAAAGCCAAAGGCGGCTGTTCTGTATATGTACGCAACGACCTTTCTTGCTCTCGTGTTCCTGAACTTGATTCTTCTGAATTCTCTACTCTCTGGCTTCGGCTCTCCAGGCATTCTCTGACTAAATATATCTGTGCTGTTTACTTATCGCCTAATTCTACTGACTATCAAAATTTCTTCGACTATCTTACTTCTACGATGGAACACATTCTATCCATTTCTCCTTTCTCTGAAATCTCCATTCTAGGAGATTTCAGTGTTCACCACCACCTTTGGCTCTCCTCTCCTTTCACTGATCCACCTGGTGAACAAGCCTACACCTTTTCTATCCTTAATGACCTGGAGCAGCTTGTACAGCACCCTACCCATATCCCTGACTGCCTTGGAGAGAGCTCCAACATACTTGATCTCTTCCTTACAACTAATCCTTCTGCTTATACTGTTAATCTTTTTTCTCCTTTGGGCTCCTCCAATCATAACCTCATTATCTTAACCTGTCCTATAGCTCCTGTGTGGCCTGGGGATCCTCCAAAGAAACGTCGTCTGTGGCACTTTGGTGCTGCGGATTGGGAGGCCCTCAGGCAGTACTACTTTGATTTTCCCTGGAATAATTATTGCTTCCATGGCCGGGAGCTATCTGCGTGTGCCTTACGCATTATGGAGGTTATTCTCTCGGGCATGGAAGCATACATTCCTTTCTCATATCCTTCGTCTAATGCAAGAAAGCCTTGGTTTAATCACGCTTGTTCTAATGCTGCCTGCAACAAGGAGAGGGCCTACAAAAGGTACCTGAGCTAACCCACCCCTGAATCACATCTTTCTTATGTTTCTGCCCGGAATCGTGCTAAGTCTGTTCTTTGTTCTGCTTAAAATAATTTCATCCACACTAAATGTTCTCGACTCTCCAACTCGAATTCTTCATGCTCCTTCTGGCACCTTGCCAGAAACCTTTCTAATAACTTTACCTCATCATCCTTCCCTCCTTTTTTCTACTCTGATGGCTCTGTAGCTGTTTCTCCTACTGATAAAGCAGATCTCTTTGCTCAGACTTTCTCCTCCAATTCCATCTTAGTTGATTCCGGTGCTGTTCCTCCATCACTTCCCCCCTCTGACTCCCTTATGGCTGACATTAAAATTTCTTCAGCTGATGTATTTACAGCCATCACTGGTCTCAATACTAACAAGGCATATGGGCCTGATGGGGTCCCTCCTGTTGTCCTCAGAAACTGTGCTTCTGTGCTTACACCCTGCCTAGGTAAACTCTTTCGCCCTTGTCTATCAGCTTGTACCTTTCCTTCTTGCTGGAAGTTTGCTGTCATTCAACCAGTCCCAAAGAAGGGTGACCATTCCCAACCCTCTAATTATCGTCCAATTGCTTTAACATCCTGTGTTTCAAAAATGTTTGAGTCTATTCTTAACAGAAAAATTTTAAAGCATCTTTCCTATCACAACCTTCTTTCTGATCGTCAGAATGGGTTCCGTCAGGGACGCTCCACTGGCGATCTTCTCACCTACCTTTCGGACTCCTGGTCATCCTCCTTTCGGGACTTTGGCGAAAGCTTTGCCATTGCACTTGACATCTCAAAGGCTTTCAATTGAGTCTTTCATAAATCTTTATTTTCTAAACTGCCCTCTTACGATTTCTGTCCTTCTATCTCTGCCTTCATCTCTTTTCTGGTCGTTCTATAGCTGCTGTTGTAGACGGCCATCACTCTTCTCCTAGATCTATCAACAGTGGTGTTCCTCAGGGTTCTGTCCTATCACCAACTCTCTTCCTTTTATTCATCAATGACCTTCTAAGCTGTACCTCAAACCCTATCCACTCGTATGCTGATGATTCCACCCTTCACCTTTCCTTTCGGTTCCCGCAACGTCCGTCTCAGCAGTTACTTCGGCAAACAAGGGATGAGGCTATGGCGCACTTAATGTCTGACTTGGCTCGTATCTTTGACTAGGGTAAAAATAATCTTGTTGTTTTTAATGCATCAAAGACTCAGTTCTTACACCTACCAACCTGCCAGAATCTTCCACAGGAGTACCCACTGATGTTTAATAATGTACAGCTAGCTCCTGCATCATCCTTAAACATGCTTGGGGTTTCATTCACTAGGGATTTATCTTGGAAGGAACATATTACATCTCTTGTGAAATCTGCTTCCAAGAGATTTGGTGTGCTAAGCCGGCTCCGAACCTTTTTTACCCCTGCACAGTTGTTGACTTTGTACACGGGTTTTATTCGCCCCTGTTTAGAGTACAACTCTCATGTGTGGGGAGGCTCCCCACATGCAGCCCTTCTCAATAGTGTGGAGTCAAAGGCTTTTTGTCTCATTAACTCTCTTCCTCTTACTGGCTTCCTTCAACCTCTGTCTCTTCGCTGCACTGTTGCATCTTTATCTCTTTTCTACCTCTGCTTCAATGGCTACTGTTCCTCTGAACTGCTTGCATCCCTCCACCTCTACGACAGGCACGTAGCACCCGTCTAGCAACTACCTCTCATCCCTTTTCTGTCCAACTCTCTAATGCAAGAGTTAACCGTTATTCCCAGTCCTTCATTTATGCAACCGGTCAACTCTGGAACTGTCTTCCTCTGTCTGTATTTCCTACTTCCTATGATCTCCAGTCCTTCAAACACAGTGTGTCCAGGCATCTCGAAATGAACGATGGATCTTGAATTTGGCTCTCTTTTTGTATTGTTTTTGTTTGTTCTTAGAAGGATCAGTTTTCGGGCCTATGGCCTTTGGTTCCTTCTTCCTTACATTAAAAAAAAAAAAAAAAGTTGATGTGAGAAGTGTTAGAAGTGCTGTTGACTTTGAAGGATTTTAACCAGTGTTTTCCCCTCTACCTCCTCTCCAGCATAGTGTGTCTCCTCTTATCCTTCTATAAGGTAAATAAAATGTGGCTTTTAACTGTAATAATCCTCTTTTATAATTTTGTGAACCATATTAGTGCTTTCTAGGAGGTTGAAATTGAGGAGGGTGCAAAAAAAATTGCACCACAAGGGGGGAAAAATGGACTTTGGGCAGGGGTGCGGAAGGAAATAGGGGGTTTCAAGAGTCCTGTAACATGAAATTTCTCTGACACGGTTGGGGTGTGGAAGCAATTAACCGTGTTAGACGAAGACATACTGTATGCTCCTAGGTGCTCCTACCATCTCGCACTTTTGCCCCCTACCCATTATGAAATGGCTTCTCCTGCCCTGGTGCTGCTGCTGCTGATGGGGATGATAATGAAGATGATGGTGATGATGATGAGGATGTATACAGGCAAAGTGAACATCTTAAGTTTGTAAGATTGTAAATACTGTAATAAGGTGTAAAAAGTGTACAGTACAGTATCTGAGATGTTGAAAATTAAGTTGTAACAATAAAGTACAGTATTTTCTAAGTGCTAAAAAATTAGAAAAATGGTGTACTGGCTTAGTATATGTGCACTCTTATCTTAAAGTCAGGACCAACTTGCCTAGCCCCGGGCTCCTACGCTCCTCATGGGGCAACATAGGATTGGTTGATGGGTGGATGGATGGCCTTAAATTTAATAAGTACATCACCTACCTCCACAGTACAATCATCTCGACTGTACAGACTCCACTAATGGACTGCATCAGCTATATACACTAGAGATGTACCGATGTATCGGTATTGGTATCGGTGGTATCAGCCCATATTTAGAGTATCGGAATCAGTATTGGCTGATTTTCTGCCGATACCACTGATACTTAAAAGGAACGTAGTGCAAAGCATATCACTCACTGGAAGTTATTTTGTTAAATAGAATTTGAATGTTTTATAGGGATGAAAAATTATTGGTAATATCCAGTTATTTAGTATCATATTATTTTGAGTACATGGTGCGTAGTAATACAGTACATTCTTTGGTAATGAGCCACATCTGCTACCATGGACATGTACGAGACAGGTTGGTAGCCTCGCATCAACAGCTCAGGGACCTGCCACAGCCCTCAGATTGCAGGCACCAACCTGCCTCACTATCCACACACAGTCTTCTGCCTACATGAGTTACGATTTCACAGCTTTTATAATTTTTTCTTATTGATACATATACAGTAGAACCCTGAAATTCGTACACAATTCGTTCCTGGAGGCTGTACGAGTTGTGAATTGTTCGAAAACTGAATCATTTTTTTCCATAAGAAACAGTGTATTTTACATTAATCCATTCTTTAGTGTGGATGAAATGGTATATTTCGCCATACCATAATGGATGGCAAGATCGGAGACACGGGTTCCAGTTTCAGACTTTGCAGTGACTTCTTTTTTCAGCTCAGCTGTTGTTCTCACTGCTTTTCTTTTACTGTAGCTCCAGGTGACTCCCTTATCTTCTTAGGGCCCATGATTATGTACAATTTTCTAATGAAAATACGTTTTATCACAAAATGGAGCCTGTATGACTGAAGCGTAGCTGGTGGAAGACAAAGCGGGACTGGCGACCACAAAGCACCTGTGATGCAGGATCTCTTAGTGCGAGTAGAGTGTTGCCGTATGAAAACTGGAGCGATTTTTGGACGAAAAAGCTGTATGAAAACCAAGTTGTACGAATAGAGAGGCTTATGAATTCCAGGGTTCCACTGTAGTTGTTTAGTTTCATTCGTGTCGTTGTTTACAATACTGCAGCATGACGAGTTTTGGTATCGGTAGCAGTATTGGTATCGGTCCAATTTTGTGGTATGAGTATCGGTCAAAATTTTGTTATCAGTACATCTGTAATATACATCACAGTAGGTAAATACAAGACATGTTTTTCAGTGTACAGTACAGTATTATATATATTTTACCATTTGATTATTGTACAGTAAGTCCTCGTATTTCGACGCATTTTACTTCGACGTTTCATTTCTCATGAAAAAAAAAAGTTTCCAACATGTTGCAAACTTCGTCATTTTCTCCCAGTCTTTGTCGTCGCTTCCAGCTGGCAGCCGACACTCAGCAGACGACGCATACCGATGTGTTGGGGGCCATCTTGCGACCACCCTGCCTTCTATCGATACAGCGGCGGTACTACAGACCCCTTCACCATTGTGTTATTTGTGCGGCCAATAAGCAGAGGATTTTGCAGCTCATTGAGGAGGGGTTGACAGCCCCTGAGATACGTCACCTGACTGGGGCTCCTTACAGCACCATAAAGACACTCAGAAAAAGCAAGGCAACTCTCAAAAAGCAGGTGAGTGCACATAAAATAACAATAAAGTAAATGTGTCTTGTGTTTTTTTCCCTTGATCTTTATTTGTGCCACTGTTTTTTACTGTATCAATATCCACATAATGGAGTTAGTTTTTAGAGTTAACCAACCAGTTGTTATTTAGAACAATTCAGGGGAAGAATATACAGTTTTGTAATGAAAATCGGTAATGTTGGTTACTGTTATTTGCATTATACCCCTAAAGAAGAACAAGGAACCTCTCAACAAGCAGGTGAGTGCACGTAAAATAACAATAAAGTAAATGTGTGTTTTTTTCCCCCCAACCTTTATTTGTGCCACAGTTTTTTACTGTATCTATATTCACCTAATGGAGCTAGTTTTTAGAGTTAACTAATGTTAACCAACCACGTGTTAGTTAGAACAATTCAGGGGAAGAGTATACAGTATTGTAATGAAAATCGGTAATGTTGGTTACTGTTATGTTGCATTATACTCCTAAGGAAGAACAAGGAACCTCTCAACAAGCAGGTGAGTGCACATAAAATAACAATAAAGTAAACGTTTGTTTTTTTCTCCTTAACCTTAATTTGTGCCACAGTTTTTTACTGTATCAATATTCACCTAATGGAGTTAGTTTTTAGAGTGCGATCAGACGCACAAGCCTAGACACAGCAGAGGTGGACGAAATGGCTGTAAGACAACACTTGACACACTACGACTTTGACTCAGGTGTGGTTGACATAACAGAGGAAGAGATAAACTCTAGTGAAGAGAATGAAAGGCCAGAGCACACTGCACAGATGACCACCCAAAAATTGTCCCACAGCCTCTCCACCGTAACCGACATGGCAACAACCTTCGAGACTTACACCGGGACTATGTCTGAGGCTACCCAGATCCTATCCACCTTGAATGATCTGAAGTCTCAAGTGATGGCAGTCTACAACAGAAACATACTGGAGCAGAGACAAGCCAGGATCACACAATTTTTAATGTGACACAGAATGTGGCTGCTATTATGCAAGACTTCGACATGATAGGAGTGGAGGATGAAGAAGTGGACAGAGAGGAAGTGGAGTTGCTGGAGCCTGAATTCGACTTTGAGGGCTTCGGCTTAGGTGAGAGGGCTTCCCCAAAGAGGCCCATGTCACCTAGTAACTAGCCCATCCACCCTCAACACACCTTCACCTGCTACTCATGCCAATGTTTACTTTATTTCTGGTAAGGATTTTTGGTGGTGCAGCTCTTTATAACAGTTCTAATGTCATTTCAGGTACATATTTATTGTGTTATGCTTTATAAGCAACTAGTAAACACTCCATATTTAATTTTGGGTTGGGCCTGTTTGGTGTTATAGTACTTTGATAGGGTAGGTAGCTGTCCCACTGGAACGCCCATCTATTTTTCCATTGATTCTTAACTTCACACTTCGGCGTTTCACGTTTCGCGACGTTTTGGGGGAACATCAAAACAGTGAAAAATGAGGACTTACTGTAGTGAATGTATAATGCATCACTGTACAGTATTGCAGTGGAAGTGAAAACAGCTGGTGATGCCACAGTGAAAGACCATTGGTGCTATCTGGACTAATGTCCGATGTATCGGAAAAATTCTAGGTTAGCAGGGGGAAGTCCAGATGTCGCTTTTATCGGAATTTCGCTTTTTTCAGACTGGCTTGGGCCCCAGTTAGTTCTGCTGTAATTAAAAGCCACTATCATGTTGGTCAGTAGTTCATATGTGCTTCCAATGATTCTGTTTACATGCTTCTCTCGTGACAAGTCATCTTGTATAATCACTCCCAAGTCCTTCTCTTCTCATCTTTTCTTTTGCTAATTATCTCACCTTCCATTTTATCCATCCAGTTTGGTCTTCTTTCACTCACTTCCATTTGTAACACATGACATTACTTGGCATTGAACTCCTTTTTCCAAGTCTGGCTCCAGTTGTGGAGTTTGTTCACGTCCTCTTGCAGCTTCGTACAACTATCAGTACATTTAATATGTTTCATGATTTTAGCACATTATGACATAGTGGTAGGTGGTGGTGACCATCATTCACTCACTTGATGTAGTGCTGCCTACTTCTTCCTTAGCCTTTATCATTCTTTTTCTGTGCCTGCCATCCTTTCTTCCTATTTCTCCTATATTTCCTGTCACTTCTTACTGCTTTTCTTTCCTTTACAGGTGGCATTACATTGAGTGACAAGCCAAATGGTTTCCTGTAAGCCAAGAAACCATTTACAACGCTGGGTGGTAACCATATAACCAAACCATACGTGCTCCCTACGTGTCAACAAGTGGGTTGGTGGAGGGTTATTGCCCCTCCCCGTAAAAAAAAAATAACTCGAAGTCAAATGGCCACCCCTTACGGGATTATGGTGTCTGGCAATAGATGGATAGATAGATCATCTCTGTGTTATTGTTACCAACTATGTCAGTATTAAAGTGCTGTAAGTGACATACATGAGACAGTTATGGAGTAAAAAGCAAGATAAGTAAGGAAAAGGTGCTACAAAGCCTCCTATGCCACCTGGAATACAGCTGTTAACTATACATTAACTCTGGCGTACCTCCTCTTACCATCAGGGAACTGCGTAAACAGCTGGAGCCGGAGATTCTGGACTTGATACAGGAGCACCGACTGCGCTACTTGTGTGAGGGTACCTGGTTTAGGATGTTTAAAGGGATGGTGAGTTATATATCTGACTGTTTATGTGTTTATTTTTTTGGTAGTTATCGTATGTCCTCATGCTGAAGGGGTTAAAGCGATGTGGAGGTAATGCTCTTATTAACCACTGTGTTTGTTTGCTTGTTGCAGATTTCGGTGTTCCTTAGGACCCCCAATCCAGTGAGGCATTTTTAATTTTCACCAAACCATCACCAGACAGTTTTATTCAGATTAAAAGAAACTTCAAACTGGGTGGGCCATGTATAACCTTCATTGATCCCTTCACTATTAGAGGTCTCTAATTGGACAAAAATATAACAAAAATACTTCATGGATTGATGGGATTATATATCTCCTAAACTTCCTACCAGAGGAAATATAAAATTTTGTCATCATATAGTTTTTTTTTTTTTTTAACACTTACATGGCATTATCACTTATTTTTTTACTCCTGCCACTATCAGACAAATTTATGAAGCTCAAAAGAGACCTCTTACTGTTAATGCAGTCCTTATTATAAGTCAGGGATATATTCCAAAACATTATAAAATTTTCCTTACAACTGTTATTGTAAATTGGAGGAAATAGACAAATCAGCTTCACTGGTAGCAGCAGAAGTCTAGTTGACTTTTGTGTGTGTGTGTGTGTGTGTGTGTGTGTGTGTGTGTGCAGCAATTTACAATGAATTTAATGGCAAAATTGACCATCTGAAATGTTGACATATTGACAATTGGTGTTGGGATTCCTGTTTTAACTCAGTTCACAGTGGCTGATTGGCCAGCATTGTTAACTAATTGTACCGATAGAAAATAAAACCCACACTTGAAGACAAAGAATATATGTACCAAACGGTTTTGGTGGACACTGCCACCATCTTCAGTGGTCAAGATAGAGAGAAGGAATGACATTTTGATAATAACAAGGGCTCCATTTTATGCGTGTGTGTGTGGAAGGGAGGGGTAAAGGTGAGGTGGGATGGGGTGGATTACTGTAAGCGGGAATTTCCCAAGAGTGAAAGGGAGGGACCAGGCAGGTCAGGTGTAATTCCTGTCTGACCCCACCTCTGTCGGTGTGGGGAGGGAAATGTCCCCCTCCCTTCCACACACATACGCATAAAATGGAGCCCTTGTATTATCAAAATGTCATTCCTTCTCACTATCTTGACCACTGAAGATGGTGGCAGTGTCCACCGAAACTGTTTGGTACATATATTCTTTGTCTTCAAGTGTGGGTTTTATTTTCCATCTTTGATTATCACGCAAGAGTGATTCATCCAGCCATAATTGTACAGAGCTGTCAGTCCATTAGCACCAGTATTTGAATCCTGATGAGGGCAGCTGGTGCCACTCACCTCAGGGGCCATTTATCTTAAATGGCCTGGAATGTAAAATAAATACCAAGAGTAAACAGTGGGAGTTTGTAATGGAGTGTATAAAAGCCTGCGTTGCCCAGAGGCATAGTGGGGATCCTCTCTTTGGCTCAGTGGTAATGTACATGCGATTAAAGTGTGAGGGTCTGAGATCAAATCTCGGCCAGGACAGTGATTAATTTGTTAAGTTTCATTTCAGTTATTACATTGGTTGGCAGTGGTGTGGGATGTGAGGCAAGGGCCTTGAGGGTCATATGAGTTGTTGTTGACAGCCTTACATCCCGTTGGTGGCCTCCAATACACTACGCTACCATGTGGGTGTGCGAAACTGACCAAATTAATCACTTGGGGGAGAAAAGAGTGATTTAATGGGGTATATAAAAGCCTGCATTGCCCAGAGGCAAAGTGGGGATCCTCTCTTTGGCTCAGTGGTAATGTGCGCATGTTTCAAGCGCAAGGGCCTGAGATCAAATCTCGGCCAGGACAGTGATTACTTTGTTAAGTTTCATTTCAGTTATTGCAAGTTAACCATGGCAACCTGGATGATGCAGTGGGTTTGTATCCCAGGCGGGGCTGGGGTCAGTTATAAATTAAGTTGGAATTGAATTGGAATTGATTTTAAAAACTGTGAATTTGAATTGAATTGGAATTGAGAAAAATAAAAAAATAAAATTAATTTAACTGAATTGGAATTGATATCAGTGAATTGCTATGAATTGATGACTGAATTGATGAAATAATGTTTTATACCGTAATATGTAAATTCATTATTGTTCAGTAATTAACTTACAGTATACTCAAATAAACAGCAAAATATACAGTTTGCTATCACACACAAAAAAAGTTAAAAATAATTTGAAACCTCATTTGTATTTCTTTCCATTAGATTAATGGTACTGGGTAGATTAAAATTGATTTTGATTTGGAAACATTTTAATTGAATTAAATATCGACCATAATGATATGAACTGAATTGGAATTGAAGTTTTCTTTTTTTATGAATGAATTGAATTGAACTGGAATCGATTAATTCAAATTTATTCTGAATTGGAATTGAATTGAATTGACAAAAATGAATTGACCCCAGTCCTGATGCCAGGATAATGGCTGAATTACCCACCGTAGATTCAGAGGCCAATGTTATAAAAATGAACACTGTAACTAAGCATGTCATGGTGTCTGCCCTCACCTTTACCATTGATATAAGAGATGTATCTGAAGATAATTAAAGTTGTTTAATTATAACAAAATATAGAAAGTAACATCATCATACTGAAGGGTTTGATAAAAGATATTAAAGATACAATATCCCACTCTGCTTCCTTATATAAGAGCAACGCATAACATACCGGTACCATAACAACATAACCCAACCCAACACAGGGTGCCAAGAACAAGGTCCGGCACATCCGCCTCTCACCCAATCACAAGTTCCTCCACTACAGCGACTTTGAAGAGGAATCAAAATCGCTTCTAATGGAGGATCTGAAGGAGAAGATAGTAGTGAAGAAAATTAAGATGGTGGTGACAGGAATGGAGTGTCCACACGTCAAGGAGAAGATTATGTGAGAGTGGGCCAGTGGTTTTTGTGTGGGTCGTGTTGCATATTCTCATTGAAAAAGGAGATTCCCCAGCACCTCTTCCTTACCTTGTTTATTCAGGATATGTCATGCTGAGATGCAGGGTGGTTCATATATAATGCTCCTCTGTCACTCTGCTGGGTGATTTCTTGTGCATTGTGGGATGGCTCAGCATCATCAATGTCTATCCTGCATCATGTATTCATTTCCTTCTCCTACTGCCACACCCATACCCATCCCAGCAGACTGGGCTATTCCCAGAACACTTGTAATACTGCTAGATGAATTTCTAGTGGGGTGCTTACTTACTGTCACTCTGTATTTTGCTGTGTCAGTTATGAATGATATAAAAAGGATATAAACAACATAGATGAGAATATCAAGGTGAAATAAGCAAAATGTAATTGTAAAGGAAGAGATGCTAAAAGGCCTCCTAAGCTGGCAAATACAGTATACAGTACTGTCTTTGGGGTTGTATTCTCATCGGCTTACCTTATATCTGCTTCTTTTTCTATGTTTATCTGTCTGTGAGGCAGCAGTCACAGGCAAGGACTGCCCACATGTCAGGGGTAAGATTATGTGATGGGGAGAGCTTTTTCTGCCATTCTGTCTGCTTATCTGTCTGTCCATTTGTCTGTCCATCTCATATCTGTTTGTCTGTCTTGATTATGTAAGGGGAGTGCATTGTCTGTCTTTCTGTCTGTTTATCTCTCTGTGTGTTCATCCCTCTGTCAGTTTGTTTGTCTCAGTTATATGAGGGTGAATGACTTGTTTGTACAATATTTCTGTCTGTTTCTCTGCCTGCTTCTGTGTATCCATTTGTCTGTTTTTCTGTCTTCCTCTGTCCATTTGTGTGTTTATCTGTCATCAACATTTGTGTGTCTATCTGCTTGTCTCTTAGTCTTTGCCCACGGGTCTGTCTGACTGTTTTTCTATTCAGCTGTGTTTCTCTTTCCATTTTATTGTTTTTCTTTCTGGCTTTCTCTGTGGATTTATTTGTCTGCCCATCTGTCTGTCTGTCCATCCATTTGTCTGGTCTCTGTCTGTCTGTGTTTCTGTCTTTATCATGCCATTATCATTTCTCTCTCTCTCTCTCTCTTTCTCTCTATTTGTATCCCTCTGTCCATTTGCCTATTTGTCTGTCTTTATTCAGCTGTCTCTTCATGCTTTTGACTGTCTCTCTCTGTCTTTCTGCCTGTACCCATTGTCTATCTGTTCATTTTTATCCACATAACTCTTTCTTTCCATTTGTGTGAAGGAGGTGGTAGTTGTGAAGAAAACTGAGACATTGGTGACAAGGAAGGAGCATCCACAAGTCAGGGGCAAAATTATTCAGGTGTTGAAAAATTGCTTAGTTTATCAGTTTGTTTCTCAGTTTGTCTGTCACTTTATCTGTATCTCATCATTTGTCTGTCTTACTGTGTCTGTCAGGAAATTGACTGGAACAAAGATAGCTTGGACCCAGCACCACAGTTGAGGATCCTCATGTTTTGTGTTTACCTGTTCACCAACTTAATTTAACATTAGAGAGGGATGCCTTCACACAGTGGCATCGATGTAACAGACAACTTCATAACCTCATTAGAGCACTTTCCTACTACTCTGTCTGGTTTCTCACCATGACCGTGGCTAGCTGCAGTGCTGGAGGCATCATAGCTCCCTTCCTCGAAAGCCACAGGTCACACCATGCCTTGACATGGTTCAGCCTACTCTAGTTCTGTATGTACCCAGCAGCAGAAGGCGATGGATCACAGGCAGCAAGTGAAAGTCTATTATGTCTTATATCTCCTCTGTGGGGCAATACAGGATTGGATGATGGATAGATGGATGGATTTATGGAAAATGAAAAGGCGACGGTGCTGAGTCCATTAGATAAATCAAAGAGACACAGTTGGCACATATGCAACACTGTTTGAAGAACTAAGAAGTAGTGATCTGAAATGCTAAAACCATTTTTGAATCATCAAGGCACTGTCTCCCTCTGTCTGTATTTCCTACTTTCTGTGAGCTCCAGTCTTTCAAATGCAGTGTGTCCAGGCTTCTTGAAATGAACAGATCTTAAATTTGGCTCTCTGTTACATTGTTTTTGCTTTTTTCTTGGAAGGAGTTCTTTGTGGGCTCCTGGCCTTTGGTTCCTTCTATCTTGCATTAAAAAAAAATAAAAATTGTCCCTTAATGTGGTCTTCTTGTCAGCAAAGGATACTAAATGATCTGTGCCTATTTCATCACTTGCCAAACTGATGTGAAATACACTCAACCCTCGGCTATCACGCCTAATTGGTACCTCTCGTCTGCGCTATAGCCAAAAACGTGACAGTTGAATTGAAGAACTTACGGTAATAATTCAAATTGGTGCCATGACCTCAATATATACCCCTAAGATACCCATTTGGTACCACATAATAACATATTATGGTCTAAAAATGAGTATGCAAATTAGAAATATACCGTACTATCTATCTATCTATTGCCAGACGCCATAATCCCGTTAGGGGTGGCCATTTGACTTGAGTTGTTTGTTTTACGGGGAGGGCTAATTAAAAACAGAGCTTACTATACCTTTTGATGGCTGTCTAGCATCACGCATATTTCGCCAGGAATAAGTTTCGGTGCCCATTAAAAAAAAAATGCTGTGTGAAACTATTTTTGAAAGCCATTAGTCATCAACAATAAAGGAAAAAAAATAAAAGCTATAAAGAAGTTGTCAGCAAGGACTGATGGTTTCGGGACAATTCGCCGTCAAGTCAAATTTGCCATCACAACAATAACAAGACAATTTGCCGTCATTAATGAAGACAGCTATGGGTGATCTATCTATCAATTGCCAGACGCCATAATCCCGTAAGGGGTGGCCATTTGACTTTGAGTTATTTGGCCATTGTAATATCACAAAAACGGTTGTTGTTCTCGCTGTCACTGTTCGCAATCTGAGGACGAGCACTTGAATGGCTTGGCGGGCAGCGGGGGAGACTTGGTCGGGTGGCCAGTCAGTGCTCGGCTGGCGCTGATGTCACACGACCAATCACCAAGTGAATGTTTTGTTGGCTGGGCGGAATGCCGGAGCCCGGCCTTTTTGAAATTTTTAAGCACTTCTGGTACGTGATAGCAGGCATTTAATGCACGATAAAGGTATTTGGGCAGTTTTTTTATACAGGTGCGATAGTGATAAAATGCTATAGTGGAACCCGCGATAGTCAAGGGTTGAGTATAAGTTGTCAGTGCAGTTTTTCACATGTACCAATAAAGTCAAGTATGAGATTGAGTAGCAGCCATGGGTAGATGTGGCAGACTGTGTATAGTGTGAGGACAGGGATAAAGAGGTTCAGTCCACTGAGTCTGTCAGGTCCCACGGCTAGCCACAGGACTGGACAGATCCAGTTGGGCGCCGGATGTGCATCCAGTGCCACGGAGGCAGATTCACCATGACTGTCGTGTGAAGGCTTACGTATGAATCATCGGCTGGCAGCAATTTATGGAGCCACGTCATGAACGGCCATGATGAGAAACTGGACAGTGTGAAAGCAGCCTTATGCAGACGATCCTCAGTTCCCTCTCCATCCTCTGAAGGGAAAATAGTGGACTGCACAAGGACAGTTTCAGCTGGTTATCCAGTAGGTTTACATCCAGATGAGCCTGGGGACACAATAACAACAATAATAACAACAGCAGTGCATTTATGGACTTTAATATTAAGTCACTTCATCACAATACTGTAAATAGTGGGACAAGTGACTGACTTTTTAAATCAATATTGCTGTTAATTGCCATCAGCAGTTGAAAAAAGGAAAGGATTTCTTATGCATGCATAGAAAGTCTTTAAAAAAATTTAAACATCATGATTCAGTCTAATGAAACCCACAAACATTTTGAATATTTTGTGTTTCATAACCATTGACTCTGAGGATATGTCTCATTAAATTAATTCCATCCCCATATAATTGTATTCAGCTTAGGGTAGACTTTTTGATCTGGAGGGGTTAAATATAGCCTAAATAGCTGCCTTCAAATTAAGAGGCCATTTCTAAGTTTAAAAACAGCATCTGCAGGTAGTTTGTTTTCATTTGATGGAAATGAGCTACTTCCAGAACTTAAATACTAAGTTGTGGCTGTGTGGCCTGAGGTATATGGTAGGAATAAGTGTGCTTGGTTACTAGCTAAATTTACATTCCAGTTTGAGTACACTTGTAATAACTTCATACTGTAAGGCTCCCTCATCTGAGTGTGAGGCTCGAACCCACCTTACCACTGGAGGCCTAAAAGATGCGTGGCCCACAAGTAATTATTATGTTTTCTTCTTGGCCATCAGCTAAACTGCAGTGGGGTTATAGATGTTTGTCAGATGAAAATAAACCAGCTGTAGTGTCAGAAAGAATAAAATAGAAAGGATAATGCCTGGTTTTAAGGAGTTATTGTTTGACTAAAGAGTGTTGCTGATATTGTACAGTGCATGGCTGAGCCTAACTTAAACCTTCTTCCAACAGCAAGAAGTCAGCCTCCAACCTTGCATTTTCCTTAATCCTGGATGAGAGCAGCCACTTTGATTTTGTGTGCCCAGTTGAGATCACCTGTAACTACTGGGTTGATGGAATTAATGCCCTGCTTGGTGAGTTATTACAGTATATGTCTGTTTATATATCTGTCAGTCTGTTTGTCTTTCCATCTACAGTATATACAATATGTCTGTCTATCTGTTAATCTTAGTCTATCTGTCTGTCTTTTTCTCTTCTCCATCCCTCCATTTATCTGTCAGTCTAAAGCTACTTAATCCTGGAGAGGGTAGCCACAGACAAACCACCTCCATATCATTTTGTCTTTTGCCATCAGGCCAACCTCCCTCCAGCTCACACCAACTTCATTCATATACTTATCTACTCCATCCCTCACCTTCATCCTCATCTCCATCTCCTTTTCTCCCCCATTGCACACACACACCAACTCTCCTAGTCAGTCACTCATTCACGTTTCTCACCATATTACTTCATCAGTTTCATTTAGGGGGCTTGGTGGTCCAGTGGTTAAAATGCCCCTCTCACAATGATGGCATTGCGTAGGTGTAATCCCCAAGAGTTGAGTGGAGGTCTTTTAATCATGCATTGTCATCAAAGGAAGCTCGCTGCTCATCTCCTCCAAAATGTTCGGCAGCTCAGCCCGGCCACTACGCCACACCGTTATGGGATGATATAGAATTGCCTGTTACTGTTCTTGCATAGCCCAGCCTTTGTCCAACACCTTTATGGGATGATATGGGATTGGCTATTACTGTTCTTGCATAGCCCAGCCTCTGCCCTATACCATTGTGGGATGATATGGGAATGGCTGTTACTCTATTTACCTTTTTAGTGTATTCATGTTGCTGCCAGATTATATTATTCAGCATATGGGAAGCATCTGGTAATGGCTGATGTTGTTGTTGTTGTGCTCCAGGCTTGTCAACTTGCAGTAGATGGGCAAAATAAAGCTGTGTCAGAACCCCCGTTCTTCAAAAGATGTCTCTTAAGCTAAATAAAATTGCCTTAAAAGAGCGAGAATAAAATACTAAACACATCTTCTTACTCAAAGGTTAAGTTATAGTAAGATAAGCCAGTAAGTGATGATGTCCAGCTCTAAGCGGACCCAGCTTTGTCAGTGACTGGAAGTGAGTTTTGACACTAAAAGTCATTTCTATATGGAGGTACTCCAGTGCAACATTACACCCAAGAGCCATGGCCCTAGCTTAATCTTTGGAGCCTCAGCATATTGCGCAAGCAAGGTTGTAATTTTAGCACTTTTCATATTTTCTGCACTTGATGATCTTGACCCCTGACCTGGCTGATATGGGTCACGCATCTAAGAAGCACACTTGTATTACTCATTAACATCTATAAGTGGGTTAGAGCACTCCGCTCTGGCCGTAGGGTCAGAGGATCGAATCCACCCAAGGGTCATTGGTAGACATCAGGAAGGGCATCCGGTCATAAAATGCTACACGCTCCAATCCCCCCCCCCCCAAAAAAAAAAGCCGACGCATGCAAGCATGTTGCAGCCTTCAAAAAACGAAACGAAGCATGCAAAATTTTGTTTGATTTCATCCACCCACTGTGGAGCTAGGGAACTTGAAATTTGCAGAATGGCCCACTTGAGGTACAACTAAGTGGTGCTGCCAGCGACTGGAAGTGAGTTTTGACACTAAATGTCATTTTTGTATGGAGGTACTCCACTGCAACTTTCCACCCAAAAATCATGGCCCTGGCTTAATAATCTCCGGAGCCTTGGCATTGTGTGTGAGCATAGTCATGATTTTAGCTATTTTCACTGTTTTCCCATTTGATGACCTTTGACCCCTGACCTGGCCAATGTAGCATATAGATGTACATAGAAGGTTGTAGTAGTAGTCAGTGTCTACAAGCATGCAGTTTCATTCAATGCCATCGAGCCGCTGGGGAACTAGGGAGGCATTTTTGAATATCGGTACTGGTTGCTAGGGACGCTGAGGCCAGTCTTCACAGGTTTGCTACCTGACAACTAGAGGAGAGAGAGAGGAAAATGGATGGCACACATCTGATAGGAAATGACCTCAAGATTACTCTGAAAGAGGTCATAGGTATCTACTCCCCTAGTATTGCTTGTACAGCTCAAAATAAGAAAATTATGAAAAAAGTGTTTTTTCAGCTGTTGCTAGGCAGTAAGTAGTTGCCTAGCAATTAAAACCTTGAAGACAACATTAGGTCATAGGTTGGTCATTGTTCCCAAGTTTGGTTGGAATTGGTCAGGTCTGCAGGGTAGAAGTGCCTGCCACAATTAAGTGAGAAACCAAGCAAGAAAATGCAACCAACAATAAGAGCAGCATGAGCTGGCCAAATGTACATCATTAACCACTTAACTGCGGGTCGTCACTTTCGTGATGCTCGGTGGCAGTGGCTCGAGCCGTGGGCCGTCAGTTGGGTGCCTCTGTTTTCTTTTTAATTAGCCGGGGCCTTCAAAATATAAATATATATGAAAAAATGTAGGAGAGTCCTGAGTGCTATTTATATCACTCAGGCTAGTTTGGGCCTATATTTTATAAAAATAAGTCAGAGCGCGAATTGCCACCAGCTGGAAGTGCCAGGACCGCCTCACACAACCCCGTGGTTTAGGGGTTAAGGAAGAAACATCAGTGACCTCCTAAGTTAAAAGAGAAAACGGATCTGGAGACACTGGCTAACGTGGTCAGACTGTGATTGATAAATATTTGCTGAATGAGGTATCCCTTGAATCTGGTAATGCTTTTATTTTATTTATTTTTCAAAATTCTAATTATTTCCAAGCAGTTTTATGCACCATGAGATTGATCTCTAGTGGTGATGGGGTCAGTGAAGGCTACATCTAATGTGTCCAGCCTAGATACTCCCTCCAAATGTTAATGCAGTTGTCTGTGGGTGGGAACAGTGAAATGAAGAACAATCATCCCTGGGGTGAATGGGTTCATAATAAAGTCAAAACAAGCCTCTCTTCCATTATAGTGGTCTCATTCACACCCAAAGACCTAGAGATGCTGGTGAACGTGGAGGGCAAACTGCAACTCTCAGAGGCCGGCTGCCTGGATTAATAATGCAGCCATAGTAGGCATGGTGGTCTGGTGGTACAGCTATCAGATTGGAAAGAGGTGTGGTTTATGAGCTACAGGCCAAATTCTAGAGTTGGTCAGAGGTTTTTCTTACCATGCAGATGCTACCAGGGGCATAGGTCTGCCTCCTACCATTAACCCTTTCACATACCAATGAAGGGCTGGGCAGTCATTCGTTTGTCAACCTCTGACGTCAGTATGACGACTTTGCCCGGCATTCGATGTAATCTCTAAAGAAAAATTTAGGGAGTCATCATTTTTGTTGGAAGACGGGCAAAAGTGGGCGGAGCTAAGCCTGCCACAGCTGGAGCGTGTGTGCTCACTTGGTTAGTCGGCTCAGTGTTGTATGAGGGGCCCTCTTGACCTCCCGCCGAACACTTATGCTCCATTTTCTCTCGTAATGTTTGGCGTTATTATTGAAGATAATACGACAAATTATGCATTATTGGAAAGGAAAGTCATTCTGCTATGTATTGAAGGGAAAAATATTAGTATATCTTGAATAGTTTTTTTTTGACAAATATTTTTATAAAGGAAAGTGTAAAACTTAAGCATGTCAGCTAACTTCTACTCTCTTTTTTTGCATTTTATTTTGTATATATTGCCTTTTTGAACAATGTATGACAGAGTAAAAGTCTTCAACTTCAAAATGAGACCAAAATGGTCTTTCTATGATGGATAATAACTTTCCTACGAGCATTAGAAGTAAACTATCTCTATGCGACTGTTGTGAAAGCTCGTGAGCAAGAGTTGCATGCCACAGCTAGAATTTGCTCGCACCCATTTAAGGGAAAGGGTTAAATATTCAGGACTACACTGTCCTGCCTCTGTGTAGTATGCCTTGAAGGGGCTACAGTATATGGGATTGGCAATTACCATTTTACAATTTTCCCCCATCACAGGTCGTCCCATGACCAGCCCTGCTTTAGCTGACGACCTGAATACACTAGCTAACATGGAAGTCAGACTGCGACTCTTGGATGCAGAGGGTATCACCATCCCCTCCGACCAGCCGCCCATACCCCCACCCCCACCAAATTTTGACTTCTGCTTCGAGAAGTCCAATGGAGTGATGAGACGTGGTGAGGGTTCCCAAAGTCGCCCCGTCTCTGTCATGTGAAGGGGTTTTGCAGAGATGCTTCCCAGATAACAGTAGTCATTTCTCTTTTAAACTTTTTTACTTGGTGGTGGTGTTGCAACATGAGGCTCATATGAACATCAACCCTGTGAACTGCAGGAAACCTACCTTTTCAACTTTTTATTTTTTGTAATGCAAGGAAGAAGGAACCCTAGGCTAGAATCCTGCAAGATTGTTCTCTCCAAGGGTAGAGAGCCAAATTCTAGATCCGTTCAATTTGAAATGCTTGGACACACTGTGTTAAAGGACTGGAAGATCATAGACAGTAGGATATACTGTACAGACAGAGGAAGACAGTTCCAGAGTTGATGTGTTGCATACATGAAAGACTGGGAGCAAGGGTTAACTCTTGCATTAGAGCTGAACAGAAAAGAGTTGGAGTTTGCTGCCAGACAGTGCTACATGCCCACTGTAGTGGTGAAGGGATGCAAGCAGACAGTTTGAAGTAGCAATAGAAGAGATGACCATTGAAGTAGAGGTAGAAGAGAGATGACCATTGAAGTAGAGGTAGAAGAGAGATGATCATTGAAGTAGTGATCGAACAGAGATAAAGATGCAATCATGCAGCGAAGAGACAGAAATTTAAGGGAGTCACTAAGAGGAGGAGAGTTAATGAAATGAAAAGACTTTGGCTCCACCCTGTTGAGAACAGCTGTATGTGGGTAGCCTTCCTACACATGAGAGTTGTATTCTAAACAGGGGCAAAACCCTTTTATAAAGTCAACAATTGTGCAGGAGTAAAAAAGGCATGGCACACATAATCTCTTTGAACAGATTTTACAAGAGAGAGAATATAATCTTTCCAGGATAAATCCTGAGAGAATAAAACCTCAAGTATTTTCAGAGATGATGCAAGATTTAGGTGGATATTGTTAAAAATGAGAAGATATTCCTGTGGTAGATTTTAATGGTCAAAATGTAAGAATGGAGTTTTTGATCCATTAAAAGAAAGATTACTTTTACTCCAATCAGAGATATGAGCCAAGTCAGACATTAGGTGTGCCATTGCATCATCCTTTGTTTGTTGAAGTAAATGCTGAGATGGATGCTGCTGGGAGTGGATGGAAAGGTGAAGGGTGGAGCCATCAGTGTGTGAGTGGATAGGGTTAGATGTACAGCTTAGAAGGTCATTGATGAATAGAAGGAAGGGAGTTGGTGACAGGACAAAACCTTGAGGAACATTGCTATTGATAGCCCTAGGAGAAGAATGGGGCCATCTACAACAGCGGCTATAGAATGAACAGAATTGAAGCTAGAGATGAAAGCACATGTAGAAGGATAGAAACTGTAAGAGGGCAGCATTAAAGATTATGCTAGATGAAACTGAAATCCTTTGAGATGCAGTGGCAAAGCTTTCATCAAAGTCCCAAAAGGAGGATGATCAGGAGTCTGAAAGAAAGGTGAGAAGATCGCCATGGATCATCCCAGGCGGAACCCACACTGGTGATTGGGAAAGAAGGTTATCATAGGAAAGGTGCATTTAAATTCTTATTACTAGGAATAGATTCAAAAACTTTAGAAATACAGGATGTTAAAACAGTTGGGCAATAGTTAGAGGGCTAGGAATGGGTACCCTTCTTTGGGACAGGCTGACTAAAAAGCAAATTTTCAGCAAGAAGGAAAGGTGCTCGTACGAGTTGACAGACAAAGGTGAAAAAGTTTACCTGGGCAGGGTGTAAGCACAGGAGCACAGTTCTTGAGGACAACAGGTGGGACCCATCAGGCCCATATGCCTTGTTAGTACTGAGGCCAGTGATCGCAGAAAACACTGCAGTTGAAGAAATTTTAATGACAGCCATGAGGAAGTCAGAGGGGTGATGTGATTAAGGAACAGCACCAGAATTGTCTGAGGTGGAATTGGAGGAGAAAGTCTGAGGAAAGAGTCTGCTTTATCGTACAAGAAACAGCTACAGAGCCATCAGAGCAGAAAAAAGGAGGGAAGGATGATGAAAGGATGATGAAGTAAAGTTGTTAGAAAGGTTTTTGGCAAGGTACCAGAAGGAGCAGGAAGAATTTGAGTTGGAGAGTTCAGAGCATTTAGTACAAATGAAATTAGAAAATATTCTTAGCAGAGCAAAGAACAGACTTAGCACGGTTCCCGACAGATACACAAGAGAAATTGTATTTAGGGGTGGGTTGGCTCCGGTACACTTTGTAGGCCTTCTCCTTGTTTTGGACAGCATTAGAAAAGCGTGATTGAATCAAGATATTTTTGCATTAGTCCATGGTACGAAAAGTGAATGTATGCTTCCAGAGGTTGTCTATTGAGGTTATATTGAAAGCTTGTTTGTATTGTGATAGTGAAGTGCATGAGGTGAGTAAATCTAGTGAGGTTATATTGAAAGCTTGAAGTGCATGAGGTGAGTAAATCTATTGAGGTTATATTGAAAGCTTGAAGTGCATGAGGTGAGTAATTCTATTGAGGTTATATTGAAAGCTTGTTTGTATTGTGATAGTGAAGTGCATGAGGTGAGTAAAGGTGTTGTAATGTGGGGGCTGTATTACAATGTGGGCAAAGTAGATTGCCTGTGTGTTGTATTTTGTGTTGGTATTGTGGCAGGGAAGGGTGATGACTGCATTACGGTTGTACTTAAAAGTTGTTTCTCTAACCACTGAATCTGAAGATTATTTTCTCATTCATTCTTAGTACTGTAGTTTCAGAGGCCAATATTCAGGTTAAGAGATACCCTTTAAACTGCAGGAGTTAGACACAGCATTCATTAACCCCTCCAGTACAGAGGCTTTTCCTAAGTTGAATAGTCATCCAGTAATACGAAAAATGTGTTTTTAAACTGTCATGGATTAAAAGCAGTCTCCTTTACAGTATAAGTCAAGGGCATGATCTAAAATTGCTTCATATGTTTTCTTATTATTGTGCTGGAATCCGAGGGAAATTTCAGGAAACTGTATACTGTACATAGCAACAGAATTTTCTCATCATCACCACCTAATCCTGCGTTGCCCCATGAGGAGTGTAAGATCCCAGAGATAGGCAATTTGGTCCTGACATTTAAGGTGCGAGTGACCATCCTCACTCGTCCCTGAGTGGAAGCATGAGCAATAAACCCCAACCATCCCTTAGATATAAACCTGCACCAGCTCAATCCGATTGGAGCGGCGTAATTACCCACAAAACCACCAGGCACCATAATTTGGTTTTATGGTTACCACCCAGGGTAATAAATGGTTTCTTGGTGTACAGCAAACCATTTGGCTTGTCTCTCAGTGTTGAGTCACCCATAGAGAGAAGGGAGTGGAAAGAATGAAGGAAAGAAAGAAAGAAGAGGAAGGACAGAAAGAAGGAAGAGAGGAAAAGGCAGTCACCCTAGAGCAGCACTACATCAAGTGAGTGGATGGTGAGTGCCCCCACCTACAGAGTTTTCTGTAGCAATATTTTCCGTAACAAAACAAATTTTGTGCTACAAATGGTGGACTTTTGGAGCAGAAATGAATATTAGTAAAGGTGATTTACTATGAGGAGTTATTTCTTTGTGTATTCATTTGCATTACTGTGAGTTGTTCAAGTGAAAGAATTATATCCATTTATAAAAGTGCTGTTAATTGGAAAAATACAGCTGATTTGATCCAACTTTTATGCTCGGCATTATTTAGTTGATAATTTTTTTTTTTCATGTTGCTCTTGATTCCCCATTCAGTTGATTTCATGTCAGATGCAGTTTTTTTTTTTTTTTTATCATTCATGAATGAGAAGCATGTATCACCTAAAGTTTATTCACCCAAAGTAACATTTTGCCTGCGCACATCTTTGATTTTAAGTTGGGGTTGGTTATTTTGAGTGTTCTTTCAGATTGCAAACCTCTTCCCTAATTACTTACTTGACCACCACCACCACCCTTTAACACATTGGAGAAAAATGTTAACCCTTTCAGTCCAGTGATGTATTTTACTACATTATTTATGCTGCCAACAGACGATTTAAGTCAGTGTTGGAAAAACTGCTAGTAGTGAAAGGGGTAATAAAAGTTGTATCTGTCCCATATAGTTTGAAAATCTTCTTCAAAGCTGAATAAAGCCATTTGGTGATATCAGTACTGTATTATAAAATACATCAACAGAGTGAATTGGTAAATGAGAGTATTCCAGTATTACTGAAATCTGTAAAATTTCAGTAAAGGAGGATTTTTAGGAGATGCGTGGTGAAATGGGAACCTCAGCTTTCCCTGTCAACAGTTTGCCTTGATGCTGGAGAGGGACACCTTTGCGTGGCAGTACCGATATAACGGAACAGTTTCTCTACCTGGTTATACAAACATGTCTCATTTCCTTCCCTATCCCCTGAAAGTGGGATGGTACTTTACAGGAGGACTTCTTAAGCCTGCAGTCCCTTAGGTTTGCGTTAGATAATCCTGGGTTTACAACTGTACTGCTTTTACTCCAACTTGGCCAAGAGTTGCCATCTCCCCCATCTTGAATGCTGAGTTGCACCAGTAGAGTAACTCTGCAGAATGATGATGGTCATGAAGAAGTGCTATGGAAAGAATGTAGAGCCATAGAATTGTCTTTGCTACATAAGTAGACTGAAAAAAGATGAAAATGTGTGCCAAGTTAAGATATATTAAGTATACAGTAGGCTGCAGTCTGTCAGCTTTGTTATCTAGACTGTTATAATCTTGATAATCATTGTTATCAGTACTGTTTGTTGCTGTTATTAAATTAAATAAGGGTGATGATTGTTATTACCTTTTTTTTTTAATATATATATATATATAAAGGACTACTTTCAGCACTTCCTGCTGTTACTTATACAGTATTTTAATGCTTACGTTTTATCTACTGACTTATTTTGTTTAACTCTGTGACGTGATTCAGTAAACATGAAGGCGGGTTTTGAAGCTGAATTAAAGTGATATTTAGTTGGTTTGGTAACCCACAGGAAAAGGTTTCATGTAGGTAAGTTAAAGAATTTTCGTGATTTTTATGTACTGTACTGCTTACCACTACTCCGGCATCTGTTTATACTAGGATATCTGATTTATTCTGAAATGTATTGATGTATTTATTAAAATACATTGCCTCTTCTTGTGTTTCTTATCTGATTTATGACGTGCTAAGTGTTTTATGTCCCAAGTGACATTACTCATATGCAAACAAGAAACCCCAACCACTCATCAGCTGGAATCTCTTACAGGCTCCAGCCAGTTGGAGTGCCTTAACCCACTAGACTACCAGGCTTCATTTAGTTACATGGTTACCACTCAGCATGGTAAGTGGCTTCCTGGATTACAGGAAACCATTAAGCTTGTCATTCACTAGTCACGTGGAAACAGACAAGAGAGAGAGTGCACTACATCGAGTGAATGGGTGATGGATGTCTCCACCTTCTACATACAAGCAATACGCAAAGGAATAATAAGGTGCAGCATAATTCACCCATATTATTTGTTGATATGTCAAGAAAGTTGCATAAACAAACCAGAATGTTCATCGAAGGCCATTCGGCATTTCAGAGTTTTATTTCTTCCAGACCTGGGCAGTAAAGGAAGAGGATATTCACAGGCTTAAATGTACAGAAATGACAATGATTAGGTGGATGTGCAGTGTGTCCCTGCATGCAAGGCCTGGGGGGGCTGGGTTTTTGATGGAAGAGTTGAGAGGTAGGATGGGACTGGAGTGTATTGGTGTTGTGATGAGGAGAGGTAGGCTGAGGTGGTTTGGACATGCGGAGCGGATGGAGAATGATAATTGGGTGCAGAGGGTGAGAAGTGTTAATATTGGGGGAGGAGTTGGGAGGGACAGACTGAGAAAGACATGGGACGAGGTCATTAAGTGTGACCTAAGAGTTAAGGGACTGAACAGGGAGGCTGTCAAAGATCAAGCAGTGTGGAGAGCTGCCATTAGGTGACCAAGGCCGACGCATGCAAGCATGTTGGAGCCTTCAAAAACAAAACAAAATGAAACGAGGCAGAGCAGAGGTACAGTTGTGCCAGGAGTAGTGATCCACCCTACTCCAGTAAAACTGTAGGGCAACACTGCATTTATGAACCCAGGAATTGCCCGCTATGCATTTCTGTCAAAGAATGTCCTTTTAACTCAAGGCTTTAGGATATAGTAGTAGTAATATCTGGTGTGAAGGTGTGACTGGTCACCATCATCATATCCGGATATCCTTTCCCACCTCAGGGCAGGGTGAGGAGTTGCAACGTCCAGACAGCCCAAGTTTGCCCACTCCAGTGGACCACACTTCCATTCACTTTCCATTCAAGTCCCCGGAATCCTGGCTGCGTTTGATACGCCAAAAACATTCACCACATCCTGTAGCTTCATATAAATATATCAGATAGAGTCATTTCGGATGCTGTCACGTTAAAAAGGGGTGCCAAATTCCTGATCATGCACTTCTCACGACATTCATCCAGCCAGCTCGATCTTGTCAGTCCCCTAGCCTCACCGACTTCAATACCTCTCTTCCTCACACACTCATCCACCATATCCCTCCACCTTCTTGGCCTATCTCACCTCCTCCCGCCTTTAAAGTCGCTCAGATACACCTTTTTCACCACTCTGTTGTTATCTAATCTCTCCACATGACTATACCATCTCAGTACACTCTCTTTGATTCTGGTGTCCACAGACCTCCTCACTCCACATCTTTCACGAATCAAATTATTTCGTATCCTATTCACTCTCTGTTCTCCACATACATTCCTCAGCAGTTCCATCTCCACTACTCTAACTCTTGACTTTTCATTTTCATGCCACACCATAGTCTCACATCCATATGTTAAAGTTGGCACTAACACTCCTTCATGTAAGCCTCGTGCAGCTGCAACACTCAAACCTGTTTCTTATCATCCATCCACCCATCCATCATCCAATCCTACGTTGCCCCATGGGGAGCATAGGAGCCCAGAGTTAGACTTGTTGGTCCTGACATTTAAAATGAGAGTGACCAGCCTCACCCATCCCCGAGTGGCACTACATGAATAATAAGCCCCAACCATCCCTTGGATATAAACCTTCACCGGATCAGTCTGATCGGAGTGCCGTAATTACCCACAACCACCAGGCACCAAAATTTGGCTATATGGTTACCACCCAGTGTAGTAAATGGTTTCCTGGTGTACAGGAAACCATTTGGCTTGTCACTCAGTGTAGAGTCACCCACAGGCAGAAAGCAAGAAGAAAGAATGAAGGAAAGAAAGACAGAAGAGGGAGTGTAAAGTCACCTGTAGGCAGAAGGATGAGGAAAGAATGAAGGAAAGAAAGACAGAAGAGAATGGAAGGAATGAAGGACAACAGCTTCAGTGCGGCTAGTGGCCTGCTCTATTTCTGGCCTGATGTGACTAATGGCCGACGTTGTGGTGGCACAGGAGACAACAGCTTCAGTGCGGCTAGTGACCTGCTTTACCTCTCGCCTGATGTGACTAGTGGCCGACGTCGTGGTGGCACAGGGGTCTAGAGCTCCAGGGCGGCTAGTGGCCTTTGTAGCTCTGGTGCGGCTAATGGCCTGTACCATGGAGCTAAGAGGATTAGTAGCAGAGGGACGGACTGTGGCCGATCCTGCCTCGTACCCAGTATGGCTTGTGGCCGGTACTGTGGTGCTACTCTGGGGGGAACGACTACAGGAGTTGGACGACTTGTGGCCTGTCCTGCCTGACCGACACGCGTCCGTGCCGCGGCCTTGTAGCGGGGATGCAACTAGGGAACAGACTGTAGCCGGTTCTGCCCCATACCCGGTATGACAATGGCCAATACTGCGGCATTGCTTGGAGTTGTAAACTCCACCCCTTACCTGGCGAGTGGAATTTCGGCCGTAGACTAGGCGCCGGNCGCTCCTGTTCCCAGCCGCTCAGTGTCAGCGACGGACCCCCGGTGGTACTGGGGGGGGTTGGGGTGTTGGTGTTGTCTGCATTGGCCGTCACATCGTCTGCGGCCTCAACCCCTAACTCCTGCATTTCACAAAGCTACTTAAACACTCACCCACAACAACACTCGCAGACATTAAAAAGGGATTAAAGAATCCCCCAAGCTAGACCTTACAATGAGATCATATAGCCACGCCAGGTAACAGGAGGGTGCTACCCCTCCCGGCATGGCAGTCCCGGGCGCGGCTCAAACTCGCAACCCCCCGGCCCCGAGCTTGAATTCACAGACATAGAACTAACTGTATTTACACTTCACAAACTACACTTAGCGACCAGACAGTCAGCCAGATCACTTGCCCAAACTCAGGACTATCACACTACTGTAATCACACACTCAAAACACTGAAACAGGACACTTAGCTTGTAGGTATTCGCAGAGCGGACCAGGACGTCTGTCCAGTCCAGCAGCCAGAGCGATAGAGGGGGGGATGGGGTGAGGGGTTGCCGTGTGAGGGGTTGGGGTGAAGTGGTGGGGGAGGGATGGTTGTGGGGCTGGGGGAGTGAGTCTGGGGTGGATATGAGGGATGCAGAAGGGTGCAATTCACCAATCACTCCCCACTTGCCTTGTTCCTGCTGCACCCTCCAAAGGTATGCTGTTGGGCTTCACTAATTCTTTACTCATTTTACTCTAACTTGGCCCAAAATTTTCATCTCTCCAACCTGAATACTGGTCGTGCTACTAGTCGTGCTGGGTACGAGGCAGGATAGGCCAGCGTCCGTCCCTCTGCTACTTTCTCCTGCAGCCCTATGGTACCAGCCACTAGTCGTACTGTCGCTGTTGTCTCCTGCAGGACCACGAAGTTGGCCTCTAGCTGCGTCGGGCACGAGGCAGAGCAGGCCATAGTCCGCTCCTCCCCTACAGGAGATTCTTCTTCCCCTCACCGAGACAGGATAGAGTGAGCTGTGACTCGCGTTTTCCCTGGGGTCCAACGAGACAGAGGAACCTCCGTGCAGGCCACTAGTTGCACGGGGGAGGCAAAGTTGGCCACAATCCACTCCTCACCCTCTGCTCTCAGGATAGCTCCTAAGGAGGAAACCCTTCGTGGAAACAGGGTTGAGTGAGCCTCGACTCACGTTTTCCCTGGGGTCCGACTGGACAGAGGAACCGCTGTGCAGGCCACTAGTCGCACGGGGGAGGCAGAGTTGGCCACAGTCTGCTCCTCACCCTCTGTTCCTAGGATAGCTCCTGATGGGGAAGTCCCTTGCCTTGCCCACCCTGTTTCCTGTGGCCAGGCGGGACACACTCTCTCCCTTGCAGGAGGCAAGACTGGGGCAGACCCTTTCCTGGAACCATGGCAAGGCCTTACCCAAGGCCTTGGTTCCCTTCAACCCCGCCTACGTGGGCAGCAGCAGCAGCAGCTGCCGAGGCAGAGTTCCTGTAGGCAGAGCAGCCAGCGCCAGGTCTCGTTGGTGACGCCCCCAGCCCGAGGTTCCCTCGAGGCAGCCCTGATGGCACCGCCGTCCTCCAGCCGTTGCTGCAGTCCAGCCACCCCGGGTTTCAGTACCCTGGGTCCCCAGACACCCCAGGGCCCGCCCAGGACTCCAGGGCGTAACCTACCTGTCGGTGAGGCCTCACCGGGCACTCCCTGGAGCCGGCACCAGGCCCGCCTGTTGGCTTTCTTTGGCCTCAGCCCCTAGCCCCGCACCTCTGTGTGGGGCCACTTGAAGGATGAGCCTTCCCTCACTCTCCAGACGGAGAGACCATTACTCAACCCACAAGTGACAGAAAAGAAGGACTCTAACAGTGTGCGCCTTGTAGACCAGTGAATATATTCGGCCATACATGTAATGCGAGTGACTTCTCTCAGTGCATTATCTCAGTGTAAGTGACCAGAAAACCCCAGTGTATAAGACTGGACGAGCCATCTAGTGATCTCGGTCCAGGTGTTTTACAAACAGAGCACAGTGCACCCTAGTTGTGTAATGTCACTTTCCCTCCCCCTAGTGAATTGACCTACACGGTGCTCAAACAGGAAAACTATATGACAGTGATCATGCCGCCCCTTGTCTGTCACTCCTCTCCCTTCCCAGTGTAAAGGCACGCCAATGCTCAGTGAATCTATCGACATAGTGTTCTGCTAGAAACTACTCTAATAGAAGGGATTGGGCCGCCCTTTGGTTATCCCCCCCCCCCCCCCCCCCCCAGTGTCAAGGCACATTGACCACCGTGTATCTATTTACCTGCGAGTGTTTCCCCGAATATAGAAATACCTCAGTCCCCCCCTCTCAGTGTGTGATAGTGTCGTGCAGCTTCATTCGTGATAGACCGCCAACCAGATCTGTTTGATTGTATCTATCGTGTTTAATGTAGTTTAACCAGTGTACCAGTGCCGTCCAGTTCTATACGATTGTGATGAATTGTAATAAGTGTATTTTCTGTGTCCGAGATACCAGTGTAATAGAAGTGCCGTATTTACTGAGTTTATACTACCATACTTTCCCTAAGCCGGTAGAGAGACAGATTGTGCTTTAGTAAAACCTTGTGCTAACCCATCTCC
>JAGKTI010008927.1:11410-32272 GCA_018397915.1 Birgus latro
TCTCTCTCTCTCTCTCTCTCTCTCTCTCGTTCGTATCTTTTTTTCACCTTCTTCCCCTCCTCCGTCTCAGCATTTTCCTCTGCTTTCTTCTCTGTCCGTATTTTACTGTCCATCTTATTTTTCCCTCGTCTCCTTCCCAGGCCTCTCACGTCTCACCACTCTTGCTTTCCTTCTAGCTTGACCCTTGCACCCACCTCTCCTTCTCCCCCTTTACCCCATCCTTTTCTCTACCCGCATTCTTCCCTTTGCCGCCCTTCGTTATCTTTTTTACCCCTCTTTCTGTTAACCTTCTCTCTCTTTTTACCTGTCAACCTCTTCCCCCCAGCCTCCCATCTTAAGTCCTTCCTTCTCTGATCCTCCTTACTTTATTCTCATCTTTCTCATCTCTCCATTTCCCCAACCTCTCCAGTCTCCCATCTTCCTCTCCCTTATCTTCCATCTATAACTTTAAGCCTGAGGAAAGCATTTATTACACGGTTTGATTCAGTGTAAGGTAGATTCTTCCAACTGGCTGGGTTAGAGACAGTCACCAGTAACCCTTCACTACCACGAGACTTATGAACTAAAAAAATGACTTAGCTTGAAGATCTACTACAAAAAAGCAGTAGTTGTTCAGAAGCGATTAATAACTGCTTTTTTCCCTATTTTGTCCCTCTTTTCCCCTGTCTTCCTCATTCCTTCTTTCCTCCCAGTCTTTCCTTCTCGGTCCTTTTATTTTGTATCTCCCTGTCCTCCCACGCTCCACTTTTATCGTGCCATCTTTCAGCCTTAACTTGTACCCTCAGCCTTCCCTTTCTTCTTACCTCTCTCTTTCCCCCACACCTATCTCCCTTTTCCTCTCATAACTCCTTCGTTTCATTCATCTGTTTAACCCTTGACTCTCACGCCCCACTTAAATCTTTTCCTCATCCCAGCTTTCTCTTTTCTACCTTCTTTTTCCTTTTGCTTCCTTCTTTCTTCCTCTCAATTTCCTCTCCTGTCTTCCTCTTTTTTGTCCCTCCCGTCTCACCCTTCACCTTACACGTTCCCTCGTGTCTTCTCCCTACTTCCTCCTGCCTCCCGTTGTTCATCTTTCTTCCTTTTCATTCCCCTCGTTGCTTTCCTCCTACTTCACCCTTACCTTCCACGCCCCACTCCACTCTCATGTCAATTTCTGCCCTCACCCCCACCTTTGACCCCTCCTCACTTGCCCTCGTCACCCCTCTCGACCACCTCCTCTCTCATATCCCTCCCACACGCCTCCTCCTGTGTTTATCTTCCTTACATGAGCTCCTTTTTTCTCAGCCTCCCTTTCCATACACCATGTCTTCAGTCTTCTTTTCATCTCTCATTCATCACTGCGTCTTCCTTTGATTCTTCCTTTTTTTTTTTTCGCTTGTCTTCTGTATCGTCCCTTCCTTCCACTTGTATTTTATCAGTGTTATTATCCCCACCATTATTCCAAATGGTCGGGATACAGGAATCTTCCGTCCGTCCGTCGTCTGTCTGTCTGTCCGTCTTTCCGTCCGGGCCTGTATCTCGGGAACTGCCGGGGGGATCGGTTTCATATCACACAGAAATATGGAGTATGTGTCTTGTTTGATGCCTGTATATGTAAAATTGTTTTATTGTCTGTATTTTATGAGCTATGATCATATAAGGTGAAATCTGTCGTTTTATAATTTGGAAGCTTCTTGCTGCATTCTCTACATATCTTACAGTAAAATAGAGTGTGAATCCAAGTTTATGTCCTTATATATAAAATTGCCACATTGTAAGTATTTTACGAGCTATCTCCATATAAGGAAACTAATCTGTATATAGCTGTATCATGGAAACTACTTACTGGATCATCTTCACTTCATAAAGAGTGTGTACGAGTCCTAGTTTATGCCCCTATATATGAAATTGCCGTACTTATTAGTGCATATCTATATATTATTTACCACATGGTGGGGATACGTCTTTGCTAAAGGCTTGTTATTTATCCTGTACGATCTCCGTGTTATATCCTTTCAAAATCCTTAATTAGTTCTGAGTGATGACCCTTTTCATGTACACTTATATCATTGTTTATAGTTTTCGACATCATCATTGTCATTATTATTATAGTTATTATTATCATCATCATCATCATCATCACCGTCATCTAGAAGACACCGTCTCTTTTTCTTTTCCTGTTAATTTCCCCAGCATTTCTTCCTCTTTGTTCCCCAGTAGTTATATGCATCTTCAGTTTCCTTCTCGTGCACACTCTCCATAATTGCTCATCAATTTTCTGCATCAAAGTTTTCTTCCTACTCCACGCCCCTGCACAGTCCTCCCTGCAGTTTCTAGTATTTGCATCCTTTTTCACGCCTTCCTTTCTTTAGCCGTGATTTTTCTTCGCCATTATCTACAACATCCACTCCCATAACCTGCCCAGATTCTTCACTGATTTCCCATTTCCTCTACTCCTACCCCACCGCCCTTAACCTGCGCCTCCCCCTACTCCTTTCCTATCCCCGACCGCTCTATAATATTTCATCATTTTCTGCAACATTGGCCTTTTCCCTTACCTCGCCCTTCCAGATTCTTCCTCTTATTATGCACTTCTGTCATCCACTTCCTCTTCTCCCTCACTTAACCTGTACCATTGTTTCCCATTTCGTCCGACTCTTCGCTGTGCCGTATCCACTCTCCCGCTTACCCTCCCATCCCTATCTTCCTGCTTCTCCCACACGCCTAGTCAGAAATTAACTTGAGTGTGTTTGAGAGGTACCTTTTCACAGCTACCCAGATTCTTCCCCATTTTCCAGTTCCCCTACTTAACCCCACTCTTCCTTTCCTCACCTTCTCCTCCTTCCCCACCACCTACCTCTCCCCTTCCCCCTCCTCTTCCTCTCCCTACACCCTATCCAGATTCTTTCCCGATTTTCCACTTCCTCTGCTCCCTACCCCATCCTTCCCCCCCTCCCTTCTCCCTCCCGAGCCATTTATTAACTTGTGTGTGTTTTGAGGAGTCCCTATATGGCGGGTCCTAAACCACACTGGCCCCGGGGTAGCCAGTAATTGCCCTGGGTCTGGTCTGGTCCTGTATGCTGACCGCTCCGTTACACTCCTCGCTTGCAACCTGCGGAGTCTTAATTAACCACTTCGGTTTGGTGACGTCTTTATTCCCGCCTCACAGGACGACTTTGCTCAGGCAAGAGGAGACGTGTTGGCTGACCCTTCTTTTACTCTCCTTTTCCTGAAGCGTAGGACCGTCATTATTAACCACTTCGGTATGTTGACGTTTGTGTTCTCGTCACCCCCGAACATTTTACTCACCCAAGGGCTTTGGCTTGAAGGGATTTGAAGCAGTTTCCCTTTACATATCTATGTCTATCTATCTAAATAGATAGATAGATAGGCAGGTAGGTAGATAATCTTGCTACCACCAGTCAGGATCAGTGGCACGCTTTTGTACTCCTCTCTGTAAGATGCTGATTAGTAAAATTTGTGACAGGAATTAAAACTTTTTTTTTCATCCCAGACTGATATATTTATGCATATTGTGTAACATATTTGTTTTTCCTCCGACAGGTAAGTTGTCGCCCGGTTCCATGCAACTTCATGCTCGTAAGTACAATGAAATCCCTTCATTACAGTGTCACTTACTGCTTCTTGATGCCACTACAGGATCTTATACAACTTCGAAAAGACTCCTTGTAGGGAAGAGAGAAGTTTTTCCCTTAACCCTATTAGTAGTGACATCTTCCATTTTATTATATTTATACTACCGTTAAGCTAATTTCCTGGCAGCATATTAGTGATCTCTAACTGAATGTCTTGACAAATGCCCGTACTGGAAGTGAAATGTGAAGTGTCAAGTTATTTCAGTGACATGATTCTCCTTCACTATTTTTCCTTTGTCCACTTCCCTCCTCCCCTTTACTTGCGTCTTTTCAGAGCCTTTCCTCTGTGAGAGATCAGTTTCTTCAATTTGTATTTATGGCTTCCTTGTGCACACACACACGTTCTATCATTTGTAATACAGTCGGTTGTTGGTCATTTCCTTGCTATCTTTACATATCCATTTGTTTCAGTTATATTATTTACAAGTGTGTGTGTGTGTGTGTGTGTGTGTGTGTGTGTGTGTGTGTGTGTGTGTGTGTACTGCCAGTTGAGTTTGCCAGACCCTGTGAGTGATGGAGAGTATTGATTCTATTGTGCTCCCCAGTCCAATCCTAGCCCTCATCCCGTGCTTGATAGTCACCTCAGAGCCCAGACTCACAATAGAAGACGAGCTTAGCTGGACACGCATATTGATTTGGTGTAATGCTTCACCCCTCACCCCGCCCCGTCTCTCCCTTTCTCTCTCTCTGGAACGCACTCTCACTGACGGACAATACCACAAACATGCAGCAGTCCCCCAGGCACTTTGGATGTGCTTGACCTCTGTGGAAAATGCTAGAGCGATGCGTAACGAATCCCACATAAGAGAACCTATCGTAACAAATTAATGTCAGTGATTTTAGTGTACTGATCAGTCCCTTTGGGGTTGAGGTTACTGCACTGTCTCTAGTCAGGATGAAGTACTGAGGCAGACCTACAGCAGTGGAGAGGTACAGATCAGCACTTTGAGTTACGGAAATCATGTGTCTTAACTCTGTCAGATCAGTGAAGTCTTTTATATCTTAGTCCGACTAGTGCCGTGTGTTTTTCTTCAGGTAAGACGAGTCCCTGAGGTGGAAAGGTTTAAATGATTAGGCAGCATTTTCTGAGAACTTATGCTCACCTGGAATGCTGCTTAGTTAGTTACGTTACCATCTCTTGAGTGTGTTAAAAGTCTCAGATGTATTGCATTTTTACTTGAAAGTTGGAAGCACTAGATATTCCTTCAGGCATAAGTTGGTCCTTTTTGTGTGTGCGAGCTTTGACATTGGTGGTTTGTCCTTGAGGTGTATTTCCAAATGTGACTGTGATGTGTGCGAACCGGCCTTGTCCCGTGTGTAAGATTAATGACATTTCCGTGAATGTCAGATTTTCTCAGGAATCCTTGTATTTGTTGGGGGATGATGAGGGTGAGGGTGAGGATGTGTGAGAGGGGAGGGTTGGTGTGTGTGACTGTGGGGGGGGGGGGGGTGGTGGTTTGTGGGGGGGGGGGGGGAAGGGTGTGTGTGTGTGGGTGTGATTGAGGTATGGGTAGGGCATGAGTACTGCGTTGACGTGGTTGGTTATCACACCCACCACGCATTGTAAACACACTCACCACCCATCACATTGCTCATCCTTCATCTTTCTAGGTTCTGCACTTATCCTCCCTCACTCTCCTCTTTTCTCTCACTACTTCCACACCTTTCACATTTCCCCCTCTCCCCCATTGTGTACCCCTCCTCCCTCCTTTATTTCCTCCTCCTCTCATGTAGTCGTCCTTAGCTTATTGCCCCTTCTTCATCCATTCCCTCAGCCCTCTCCCTTTCTATATTTTCTCTGCCGCTCCACTTCTCTTTGTTCCTTCTCTTCTCTTCCTTCCATTCTTCTTTTCCCCTCACTTATTTCCTTCCCCCATTCAGTCTTCACACCTCAGTTAATTTCTCGCCAGATTTTTGTTTTCCTATGCTTGCTTTTCTCTCATTTTCTTTTCCTGCATCTTTATCCCTTCCTATAACCACCTTTATTTTTTCTTCCCTTGTTTTGACCACGTTTCCCTCTTTCGCGTTTTTTTTTTCCTTTCTCTTCTCTGCTCTCACCCCCTTTCTTGATTATTTTTTCTTTTTCATTCCACTCTCCATTCTCACCTCAGTTCTCTCGCTTTACCCAGTTCCTCTTATCATCTCAATCATCTCCGCTTCCTGTCTTCTCTCCGTCCTTCTTCCAACACACCTCTCCTCTTTTTACTCCCGTGCACCTTCCTTTTTTCATTTTTTCATTTTTGTTGTTGTTGTTGCTCCCCTTCCCTCCTCTTTTTATATCCTCTTCTTTCCCCTTCCTTCCCATCTCTTCTTCACCTTTCCCCTCTTCTGCTTCCCTTTCCTTTTCTTTCCTCCCGCCTCTTCTTCCCTCTTTTTCCCCATCCCTCCCTACCTACTCTTCTCTTCTTTCCCCCCTCACCTCCTCTTACCCCTCTCTTCTTTCCTTCTTTCTCTCCACACCATCGTCTTTCCACTTTTCGTCTATTCCCTCTTCTCTTTGGTCCTTATCATTCTCCTCTCCTTCCTTCTCTTCGTACCGTCTACTTTTCTATTTTCCTACTCTCCCTTTACTCTGCAGTCCCTCCCCCTCTCCTCTCCTTTTCCTATGTTCTCTTCTCCTCTCCTACTCACTCTCATTAGTCCTGTCTCTTCGCCACTTCCTCCACCCTCTCCCCTCCCGCTTCTTCCCCCAATACTTGCCGTTCCTCCCCTCGGTATACCTCTGTCCTTGTCCTTGCCCCTGTCTAAAGCCATATTCTTTATTTCCTATGACCCTGCCTAAAGTGTCTGCTCGTGCGCCTACACCCTGTTCTTTATTTATACCCATGTCCCGTGTCCCGTATGTATAATCCATGCCCCTGTTCCTTACTCGTACCCACCCATGCCCCCTGTATCGTATTCCTAACCACCCATGCCTCCGGCCCCTTACGACTACCTATCCATGTCCCCTGCCCCTTATTCGTACCCATATATGCACCTTGTTTATTTGTAGCCAGTCCCTTCCCCATAACTCTTGGCCATGCACTTGTCTAAAGTTGATTTGTTTATTGCTCATGACCCAGGTTGAAGTGTCTGCTGGAATCTTTGCTCCCTGCCCCATGTACGTAACTATCCCTCTCCCTTACCGAACCCATGCCTCCCGTTCCATATTTGTACTCAGGCCCCTTTCACTTATTTGTATCCATACATCAAATTCGTGATTTGCACCCGCTCACCCTGTCCCTGATTTGTGCGCATACCCCTTTCGTTTATTCGTATTCAGGCCTCGTCCATTTTTCGCACCCACACCCATATTCGTACCCATGTCCCTTACCCCATACCTCCTGCCTGTGCCCGTGCCTGTCTGAAGCCCTGTTTCCCCATAACTTCTACCTATGCCCGTGTCTGTCTAAAGCCCTGTTTTCCACTAATCTCCTAAACTCCATCACTGTGATGACAACTTCGTACACTTTCTTCTTCCTGTCACCTGATGATTTTGTCCTGTTAACGAGAGATTTTGAGACCGGGGGGAGGGAGGGGGAGGTTAGGTAGAGAATGCATCAACCCATGAACAGTGATGCCTCCAAGGCTGAATGAAAGGTGGGTGGGTCGCTTCAGTTTCCCGCACTTTTTTGCTATCGCTTCCTGGTCCCCCCCCCCCCCCCCCCGGCCGCAGCATAATATCCGTCCCTCAGGTTGTTCCCACAGTTTTATTGCAATGCTTGTCCTTTCCTTTTTCTCTCTTCCATCCTTTTGCATCTCTCTCTCTATCTCTCGTGATCGTTTTCTGCGTATTGTAGTTCATCCTCCCTTCCATGTATAGCCTCCTTGATCTCCATTATTCTTTCGTTGCTCCTTGCATTCGCTCTCCCTTGTTTGCTTCCCTCCCAACCCCCAAACCCACCTCTTGCCTGGCATCATCCCAGCCTTTACATCCTTCTTCATCCCTTTCACTCTGTCATTTTCGCTTCTTCTGATCCTCCTTCACCGTCATCCTACCATGTCCCTCCTTTTCCTTATCATTATTCCTTCCTCTCTCCGTTCTCATTGTACCCTCTCCCTTCTCACTGTTTTCTCCCTCAACCACTCCCTTCCTCCTCTGCAGTTTCATCGTCTTCACTCTTCCCTTCCTCACCCCCTCTTTCCTTCCCTTCTTTTTCTCCTCTCCCTTCCCTTTCTTTGGCCCTCCACCTTTTTCCCCTCCTCTCGTCTGTCCCTTCCTCCCTGTCTCCTGCCATTTTCCGTTTCTGATCGTCCTGTCATTCTCCGTATTCTCGTCTCCCATAATGTTATCACTTTCGTCTTCTCTCCCTGCTTGCCCACTTTCTTTTCTTAAGCCTTTCTTTTCCTCCTCCTCCTCCTCCGCATACATTACTTAGCTTCTCTTATTCTCCCTGTCTTTTTTTAACACCTGGTATTTCTTGTCCCCTTCATAATCTTTTCCTTTTCTTTTGCATTTTCAGTCCTTTTGCTCACGACTTTTTTTTTCCCCTTGAGTGGAGCAGTTGTTTACTTAACCCTCCAAGCACAAGTACCCCATCCTCACACTCTCTTCTCACTTTGTCTTGCTTCTTCTTTTCTCCCGATTTGTTTTCATTCTTATCTCTCCTTCTCCCTGCCAGCTCCTCTGTTCCTTTACTCATTCGTCTCTCACACACTCACTTCTTCACGTATGCTGTCAGTCTTCGTAATATGTAGGCTGCTCTGTCTTCGTCTTTATCCTCAATTCTTTTACACTTCTTTTTCATTCTTTTTTTCTGTCATCCTCAACTGTCATTCCCTTTTTGTCCTACACACTCTCCTTTTCTTTCACAATTCTTTACTTTCTTTCTCTTCAATCCTTCTTCCTCTTCCGGGTCACTCTCCCTCATATTCTCTCATTCATCAATACCTTCTTTCACTTCCATCTTCAGCCTCTCTCTTCTTCCTTATCACCATCTCTCACAGTTCATTTTGTTCTTTTCATTCTCCTCGCTTTACCATCTTGAATCTTCATTTCTCTCACACTTTCTTTCATTTTACTTCCAATTACTTCCGCTGTTTTTCATCATCAGTTTTACTTTTTATATATATAATACATATAAAATATCTCACCCTTCCCCTTGTTGACTTCTTGACTTCTATTGTTGTCTGATTTCCTCGTATTCCATTATCCGTTTCACCTTTTTCGGTATTGTTTACTCATTCTCCCTCTCATTTGCCTCTGTTTACCTCCCGTTGGTCCACTCCCATTAGTGTAGAGTAGTAAAACTGGCACGCTTAATATTCTTGTCCCACTCGTTCTCATTCATCACAGCCAATCTAACTCTCACATCTCTCACCTTTATATATTTTTCTCCCACTCCTCCTCTCTCATCTACTTCCCTTCTTCTTACCTCACATTAGTTTGTGGGAAGTATGGTTTTGCATGGTGAACACTGACAGGAGCTACCTAAGTTTAGTATGGGCCAGTCGACCTGCTGTAGTGACCACTTTTTTGTCTTTTTAAATGATGTTGATGATGGTCTGTTTGCCTCTTAAACGTAGTGTGTGTTTGTAACTGCTGTTTTGAGTCAGCTGCGTTGCGTTGTTTGTTGTTGTGTCATGTGTGCTGTGCTGTCCTGTGCTGTGATGGCATGTGTCGTGTTGCGTTGTTGTGGACCCGGGCCGTCCCAGCGTCCTCCTTCCCCCTAGCATCTACGTGTCCGGCATAGGTAGCCAGAGTTTAATTGCGGTGTACTTTACCTGTGCACACCACGACGGAGACGGCAAGTACGTGCCTGCCTCCCCACCACTGCGGACCCTCATCAATATTCACGTGTCGGCTGCAGCGTCGTGGGCTTGACTGGGACCCCTGACGCCTTAAAAGAGTCTCTAAACTAAAGGACTCTGGACAGAAACTTCACCTCGAGTCTGTGTCTTCGTCCCTTCCTCCCTCCCTCCTTAGCGTCTCACCTTGCGTCGTGGACATTGACTTCACTCGTACGCTGTCGACTTCACTTCAGGTTTTATTTTGTCCTCACACTCGTGCTTGCACCGTAGACACTAATTAACCCCACCACTTGCATGTCTGCCTTCCTGCCTTCCGTCTGTAGCACCATTGATATTGACTTCCCTGCCGGTCTTTTGCACCGTGGCCGTTGAATTCTCCCTGCCTCTCATCTCATACCATGGATATTGATTTAGCTTCATGTTTGCCTTCCTTCCTCCCTCGCTCTGGCTCGTTTTCCGGCTCTGGTGCCATCAACACTGATTTCACTCCACTGCCATATACAGTATGTCACCCTTCTTCCCCGTCTGTCTCTAGAACCAGGCTGGGTTATTGTTTTCATGTTATCTGTATCTTTCTTGCATCGGCTTCATTTTAAGGATGGTTTTCAAGCTTCTGTGTCTTTTTACTTATGGTGCATAATTAGTTCTGTATCACATCTCTATCTTTCTAGTTTTTTTTTTTTAATGACTTCCTAGCTTCCTTGTAATGAGCTTTGGATAGCTGTTACATTCTAGGTCTGTTTAACCCATTCTGACTTCCTAGCTTCCTTCTTGACGTCTACGTGTTTATTCTTTGATGTTATCCTACCTTTGATATCTTCCTTGCTTCTGTGCCTTCAAGCTACCTGTCTCCTACCGCGGACAGTCGCTTCACTCAGAGTCTGTGTCTTCCTGTCTTCCCGCCAGTTCTTGCATCGTGGTCCGGGAGATTTGCAAGCTAGTATAGACCACTTGGAGGGCTCTCTCAACCCACCTTATCGTTGAGATCATCAAGACATTCATGGATCCACTGCACATCTTGGCACAGGGTATCTCGCTTCTTACTCCTTCCTCCCTGCTTTCCTCCTCCTTCTCCACTGCTTTCATCTTCTTCCTTGCTCCTTTCATTTTACTACTGTCTTTTCTACTTTCTACTTTCTCCTAGCGTCCTTCTTTCCTCTAAGGTTTTTATTTTCCTTCCTTCTAACCTCGTCCATTCCTTTTGGTGTTTTTACTTCCCCATCTTTCTCTCTCTCCTTTCCTCTAGCCATCTTCCTCCCTCCCAGCTTTCATTTTCATTCTTTCCCAGTTTTTCCTTTCCTTCCAACCTTCTCGTTCCTCAAGTCCTCATTATTTTCGTCCTTTTTTTTTCATCATATATTTCTCATTTCCTCATCATCTTTCTTTCTCCTTTGGCCTCTTTTCTTCCTTTTTCCAGCTTTCGTCTTCCTTTCAGCTCTGCTTCTTTGTCATCCTCCTTCCCACCAGTCTTTCTTCCATTTTTGCTTCGTCTTCCTTCTTTTTACGTGTAACGTTCATCTCTTTCCTCTATTTTTCCTTCTTCCCATCATTCATCTAGCTCACTTTTTATTCCTCCTCCTCCTCCTAAAATACGAGACACCTCACACCATTTAGCTTAGGCCGGACCTGACCTCTCACAGCCAGGGTCCTCTGTGTCGCGATAACATCTGGCGTAAAGTGTCTTGTAAACCCACCTAACTTAGTGATCACCATCCGCTGACTGATATCAAAATAACCCTCGTGGAATATCAAAACACAGATTAAATAACAGTAATCATCCAGGACGGTGTTCTCCAAGTAGAAGTGTTAAACCCCTTCCTAACTACCGGTAAGTTTTTCGTAGGACGGGCAAGCCATAAAGGTGACTGCATGGTCGTCGTATATCTCTTGTTCTTTCAGCAAAGCGAGTTGCAAGAGAAAAAATTATCTAGAGTCATATTGCTCTTCTCAACCCAGCCCTACAGTGGCACCTTGCTGAGTGTAGGGGCCGCATTTAAAGGTCGGCTAGGTGAATTCCCAGCGCTCTTGGTGGCATGGCATTCTCAGAAATATCTCCAGGTATTGATTAGAAATTCGAACTTCTTGTCATGCCGGGTGAGTAGCGGTGTGCTGGTGGTTATATGGAAATGTGATGACCCCCTCGCAGCCCCCGATTTATTCCTCGTCCACTCAGTGCATCGACGTAAAAGTCATATCTGCAAGCCAAATCGGGAAGTTAAGAGTGATCGATAGTTATTAGATGATTTGCGTGCGAGCCTAGGAGGAGATATAAGAGGCAAGGGGTGATCAGTAGTTAACAGATAACCCCGTGAATGCTTCAGAAACAGGCAAGGTATGATTTCTAATTAACATATGACTTTTGGGGGGAAGTTTTGCATGAGAGATAAAACCGCTAGGCAGTGATCGATAGATAACAGAGGACTTATTTGGGAAGTTAGGAGATAAAACGGGCAGGCAGTGATTAATACGTAACATGAAAGCTAAGGAAGAAGTCAGTGATCCCGCATGAAAGCTTAGGAAACAGGCAGACAGTGATCTTTAGTTAACAGATGACCTCCAAGCGAGCGAGACGGTACAATAGGCTGCCATAATTTCATATCCTCATCACTACGAGAGATCTTCACAAAGTTCAGTACGTTCATTTGGGGATCCTGATAAAGAAAAAAAACATCATCACATTGAAAGAAGTAATGGAGATCTATTTAAAGGTTTTAATGCACTATGCCGCTGCTGAACAATAAAATCATTTCGATGTGGCGGGAACGAAATATAAAAGACGTCATCTATTGAAGGCGTTACCTGATAGATCCCGCTAGGATACGTGAGGCCATTGAACGCTTGCGTGGCTCTCTCTCTCTCTCTCTCTAAAAATATGTCTAGGTGAAAGTGTTAAATGACTACGATTGAAGAGTGGGTGAGGACGGAGGGGGAGATGGGATTGGGTAGGGGGATAGAAGAAAGGAGTGGGGTGCAGCAGGAGATATGAGACGAAAGAAAACGAAGAATAAAGGAGAAGGCATAGAAGGAAAAACAGGGTAGGCGGGAGGAATTGATATGGTATAAAAAGAGCTGAAAGAGTGGAAATAATGGAAGAGAAAGAAAAAGACACAGAGGAAGTATGAAAAGAGAATGAACAATAAGGAGATAGAGTGAACCGGAGGAAGGAGAGAGAAAGAGAGAAGAATAATGAAAAGCAGAAGGGGGAAGGGGAAACTGGACGTGTGATTAAAAAAAAAAAAAAAGTAAGAAACTTAGAATGCCTGAGAGTAGAAGAAGTTAAAAGAATGTTCAGGAAGAGAAGAACAAGTAATGTGATATAAAAAGTTCATGAAATAGAAGTTAGGCGTCAATGAGGGACACCCACTAAAAAATAAAGTAAAAATTAGAATATCCATTCCCCTTTTGGTGTGATACAATATGACAGATTGATCAAGAATTCTGAACTACTACCAGTACCAATTGAGCACGATTTCACGTTTACAAATCATTTCAGAGTTCATCGCTCCCAAGGGGGTTACGATTTTGTTGAGGGTGTACACCTAGGTCAGAATGGTTACCCTGCCCGACTCCGTGCATTTCAGCATTCATCTCTAGGGCCAATACAACGCACATCATGGTGATAAGGATTTGTATTTGCTTATATATGGGTGGGGATAGAAAGAGAGAGAATGTGTGTAAGACATACCTTTTATGTGAGCAAGGAGACAATGTGTGTGATAAAGAGTGCTTGTGCGCGTTAGTATATCAGTGTGCGTCCATGGGTGTGTGCTTGCCTGTGTGTGCTTTGTGTATATACAGTATGTGCATTTATGAGGTAGTGTTTGCATGTGTGTATTTTGTCTTTCTCTTTGTAAATGCATGAATGTGTGTTTGCTTATGCGTGTTAAGATCTTTCTTGTTTGTGGTTGTGCATAATTTTCCTGTCCTCACGAAACTTTCGACTCTCTATTTTTAGCTTTCAGTACGATGGCTTCTTTTGTTTCTTCTATTCTTGCTTCTGGCAGACGATATTACTTTGAGGAGATTTATTTTAGTGAAGGCCTCTGAAAGCTCTGGTAATCACTTCAGTACTAGTTTGTATTATTATTATACTTTCCAGCTACCGCCAAGCAATTTTATTCAGTTTAAGAGAGCCTCCCGTAGTGAAAAGCTTAATGTCTCCCTTTGCTTGTGGGTGTGCATATTTATACCCTCGTCACAATACCTGCAGCTCACTCTTTTTTTTTAGCCACTTCGCTTCGAGAGGTAGCCCATGAGCAGAATGAATTCATTTGGTTGTCATGAAAATCACTAAAAGTATATCATAGTACTGACCAAGATTAATAGAGATTTTGTGATCCCTTAATTATGAGAGATCTCCCATTATGCTGAGTTCATTCATCCACTGTTGTAAAAGAATACAACAAAGGCTCCAGCGTGCTGCAGGGGTTTATATCCTTCCTTGCAGGTGTACACACGTTTCCCATCACCATTAATCATACAACTCAGTATTTATCAGCTTTAGTCCGAGTACGTAATTATTTTGTTCTTGCCGCTTCCAGACACTTTTATTTATTTTGGAGATTTCGAATTCGAGAGGTTTGTATAGTCTTCATTATCCCCTTCAGTACAAGAAATCATCCCTGAGTTACTGCAAGGGTAGCAGGAATAAATAAAGTCATAATTTACCCAAGGATAGATTTTTTTTTTTCCTGAGATGGAAGGATTAGAGATAGCTTTCATCACCCCTTCGATATGTACAGTGGAGCAAATCTTAATATGTGCAGTGGAAGTAGGAATAACAGAACACTGCATCTTTGGAATGAAGGGGTTGCAGGTTTAACCATTTCTCCCTGGCTTCTCTCAGCGATACCCCCTCTTACGGTGCATGAATACGCGTCTCTCTCACTATTTTCTCCAGTTTTTTTTTTCTCCCCCCCTCTCTCTCCAGTCTTTTGTCACCGCGTTCTGTGCCTTTCTCTTGTCCTCTCCCGCACGATCTTCAGGTAATGGATTTTTGTGTTGGTTTTGCATTTCGTATTCTTGAGATTTTTTTTTTTTTAGACTTTGTTTATTGTGTGGGTTTTTAAGCAATTACAAGTTCCTGGTGCTTTGTCCTTACTGTTTTTGTGTTAATCTGTCGCATTGTTGTTGTTGAACTGTGCATTTTAGTTTTATATTTTTGCCTCCGTTTACCCAGTTAATTGCGGTAAACATGTGTATTATTGTGATTACTACCGTGCGATTATATTCACTTTAGGAGAAATTTTTCGAACTGGAGGGGGGTTTGGTGTATCCACTATTAACCTCTCACCCATTAAAGGTTTCTCCGGTAAAAAAAAAAAAAAATCTGGAGGTGACAGATAAAAGGTAACAGTGGCATAATTCTGAAGGTGTTAACCATTACACTACCATAATGTTCTTTGTATTTACCTCTTGCTTCCATCAGACAATTTTATTCAGCTTGGTGGAGACTGTGGACTGGAAGGGTTAGTCTTCAATAACCCCTTGCCTGTTGGACATGATGTAGGCGTTTGGTGGTGGTCGCACTGTCACCTAGCCCCCCACTGCTGGCATGACGTATTTAGCTCCTGAAATCATCTTTCTAGCAGTGTCAGTCGGGTAATTTATCTGTGCCTAATCTTACATCCCCCCCCCCACACACACACGCCGCTTTTTTTTTTTTTCCATGATCGCTTAGTCCATTTCAGTCTTCCTTTTTTCAGTCTCCATTTCTCTTCTTTTATCTGCGTAATTTTGTCTCATCCTTTTATCGTACCGGTGATTTTTTTCTTAGTTTTCCCTCTAAGCCGTCTGTCTCAGTATCCTTATAGCTTACACATTTTTTTCCTGTATTTGTGTAAAAAATACCTTTACTTCTAATTTTTCAGTGTATGCACAATATACTGTATATATAATTGCGAGACGATTGAAATTTGAGGACTAAGCCCGAGAAACCAAGAATAACATGACGTCGGAATTAATTCTTGATGACTACACGAGCCTGACGATAACCAGGACCCGGATTCACAAACTTACGATCAATCCTCTGTAGTAACTGGTATTTGATTTTGCAGGAACAAGTGGAGGGAAGCACACAGCCTTTCAGTGATTCTTGTTACCCTTCCATAAAACAGAGAAAAAAAAAATAAACTTACTCAGAACAGGATATTTGCCGTAAGTTTGTTTGTGAATCTGGGCCCAGAAGAGGATGCAGAGATAAGATCAGGGATATGAGTGCTGACAGCTGCTCTCTTTTCTAAGGTGTGTGTGGGGGGAGGGGAGTGCATGGCTGTCTTTTCACCACTAGTAATCTCCCCTGGCTGTTGGTACGTGTGTTCTTGTATGAGAGTGAGAGAGAAATGGGGAAGATTGTTACCTAAAGAGTCCTAAAGTGGTAAATACCGTTAATAAGTGGTTATGTGTCCTAATATGATGGTCTGCGTCCGAAAGGGCTGCTAAAGTGCCAGCCAGCCCTAGTGTGGCAACGTAAAATGTCCTTTAACACAGTCAGCCCGTTGTCATGTCATTTAAGTTTTTCACGCTCCTCTAGACAGATTAATGCAGCATAGAGTATAGTACACTGCGTTGCTGAAAGATTAGCAAGTCTCCGAGAAGCCTTTCACTGCAATGACGGCTTAATTTGGAAGGATGTATAGTACTGAACTTACAGTATTCATTAATGCTAATACTAGGGTGACATCCTCTTGACCTGATCAGAGCTAAGTCCAGACGATTTTATCACTTTAAAAGACACCTCTCGTCCTGAAGAGGTAGAACTGGGCAGGGTAGAGTGCGAGAGGCGGCCACACACCCCTCGTAAAGGCGGCCATAATGAGGGACCTTGCACATGGCGCCTCTAGTCCCTTCGTCCCCTACTCATCTTCTCGCCCACAGCTCGTCCCCGCGTTTTCTCCTCGTCTCTTCGTCCCCTTCGTTCCAGGCTCGTCGCCTCGTCCTCTAGTCCTCCCTTCGTCGCATGGTTATGTATCTGTCCCCTCGTCCCTTACTCGTTCTTTCCTTCCCCACTCATCCCTTCGTCCCATGCTCGCCCGTTTGTCCACTACTCGTCCCTTGTTCCTTTTTCGTCCCTTTGTTCCCTACTCATCCGACCGTCCCTGCTTGTCCATTCCTTCTGTAAACCTGTCTTCATCATCACTCTTATACCGTGTTTGTGCCTTATTTCGCTTGTTCATTTTTATACTATATTTTATCTCCTTTTGGCTCAGCATTTCAGTTATTACCCAGTCTTGCCGGCTTTATACCTCATATTTCATTCTCTCCCTGCCATTCTCTTCATTTTATTCCTCTTCCCTGTCGGCTGTACACCCATTATAATTCCTTTTCCCGACCAGATATGCACTTTATTGTTTCCGTGCTTGCCGTTCACCTCACAGTATTTCCTTCTCCTGCATGTTCTTCAGCTCAGTGTAGGCTATATCCTTTCCTTGCCTTCTGTACAGCTCATTTTATTTCATCTCTGGCTTTTTGCAGAAATTTCAGTGCTCCGAACTTAAATTTGCATCACCTGCCCCTCAGCCAGATATACGTCATTTATAGTTTTGTTGTTCTTACTTCCAGATGATTTTGCTCAGTTTAGTAGAGGCATGTGGTAGTGGAATCGTTAATGATGATTGCTCCTAAATCCTCCAGTTCAGAAGGTTTTTCCAGAGCAGAAAGTAAAACATCTGGAGATAGAAATACAAGAAACTGTGTCATCGATTGAAGAGGTTCATCTGTTAATTCGCAGTTCTGATTTCAAATTTTACTCTCATCTGCCCTCCATCCATCTGTTAGCTTCCAAAAATCTAAGCTTTCGCTGCTTCGCATGTACTAGCCGTATCACTCCGACTCTGACGTAACGACCCCTGTCTTTACTTTTTCTGACCACTTTCCAAACCCCTTCTAACGACTTTCTGTGCCCATTCTAACCACTTTCCATGCCCGGTCTAACCACTTTCCATGCCCGTTCTAACCACTTTCTATGCCTTTGCCAACCTCTCTCCTGTGGTGTTCTAAGCCCTTTCCAGTATCGTTTTAACCCCATTGTAACCACTTTCCCGTCCCAACCACCCTCCAGTCCTGTTCTAACCACTTTCCAGTCGCGTTCTAGCCACATTCCATGACCACTTTAACCTCTTTGCATGCCCGTTCTGTCCACTTCCCCTTGCCTCCACAGGCCACTTTCCATGCCCTTTCTAAACATCTTTGCCATGACAGCCTTAACCTCCCTTTATAATGCCCGTCCAAGCTACATTCCCTGCCCGTTTCAACCACTTTACAAGCCCATTGTTGAGACGCACCTTTCATAGTTGTCCAGGCCTTACCAGTGTTCACGTTCTTTGCCCTAACCACCGTTCACCTTCTCTAACCTTCACTAGTGTTTACCTTATGCTTCACTAGTGTTCACTTTCACATGCCTCCCTTGCCGTACCTGCGTTCACCCTTCCTTGTCTTGCCTATGTTTAGCTTCCCTTGCCCCACCAGTGTTCATCTTCTCTGCATCACCAGTGTTCACATACCTTTGCCTCTCCTATTCTGACTTTACGTGTGTTGACGCCCCGTTTCCCCTGTTCCGGTATACTTTCTCCTGGGGTCACCTGCCCTTGCTTCCCCTGTGTCCAGCATTATTAGCCATACCTATTCTGATCTCAACTGCCCTTATTTCACGTATCCTTCCCCACGCACGTTCATCTTACCTTTCCTCACCCTCTCTTGCCTCACCTCTTGTGGCCTCACCAGCCCCTTGGTCACCTGTCCTGACCTTACCGCAGTCCACCTTTCTTTGTCTCACCTGCGTCCCCCTTACCTTCGTTTTTCTTGTCCCGGTTTTACATGTCCCTGCTTTACCTCTCCTTGCCTCACCTGTGGCCACTCTTTTCAGCCTCACCTGCCCTTGTCTTACCGTCCCTTGCCTTTGCCTTACCTTTCCTTGCTTCACCTATATTGGCCTCCTTGTGTCCACCCATCTCAGCCTCACCAATAAACGCCGGCCCGACCCGTCCGACCCACCAGCCTGAACGCCAGCCAAGTATGCGGTATGGAAATGTACGGGAGATTATTCCACCTCCTAGCCAGATCCGGAGGCCCCAGACTCCCGCTCAAGTACATTTTTAGTACGACGAGTCTCAGCTAAATGAAATCATCAGACAGTAACAAGAACAGAGAAGAAATTACGTTATTGTAGAGGGGGGGGGAATAGTTATTGGCGTAAGGTTGGTAATGATCGGATTTACTCGTACACTTTTCTGAATGTATCTGTCTTCTCGTAAAACTAGACGTGTTGTTCCGGTGGGAGTAACCACGGATAAATCGCTTCCACATTGCCTTGTCTCCCACCGTCACCACTTCCTTTCTCCATCTCACACCATACCCTCTCATATGCCTCTCATCTCCGTCCCTCCGCCTCTATCACTCGTTTCCCGCCTCTCCTCCCCCCCCCATCCCCTTCACTCACACTCTTCCAGTCAACCTCCCTCTCTCCATTCGCCCCATACTGCCTATCCATAGAGTTTTCCCCCTAGCACTTTCTAGCACATCCACATCAACCTCTCGAATTCTAAACCAATTAATAAACTCTTAAGTGGTTTGGCACTGCCCTGGTTGGCCTGAGAGGTTATTGCGTGACCTGAGGAATGCAGGGTGAGGTCGGGGTTGAGGTCCGCGGGGCAGCACTAAACTGGTATTTGCATACTGGGTTTATTAGTGTTATCTGACCTGTTTGACAACCCTGGCGCCGGCTTCCAAAGCTCGGCTCCTGCCACACCCTGCACTGCAGAATTCTTGAGCTGAATGTGAACATTACTTGAGGTGACACAACCTTGATCACAAGTCATAAGAAGCATATATTTATTGAGGAAGGTGTGTGTATGTGTTTTTTTTTTCTGTAGCTCAGTAGATATGAAGAACTATTTTAGGAGGGAAGGCACACTAAAATCGGTATCTAGTTTATCACAAGCAGGGCCGCCTGTTGACGCTGTACAGCACATGCCAGTGGAGGTAGTGTGGCGCCGGACCTTAATCCATACGAGACAAACTTGGGCCGTGTTCACAAAGGAACCTAACCAGTCTTGACGAGGAAGAACCCTCCATAACAGTGAATTATTATCGAAAATTAATTTGGTCGTGCATTTTTCATTATCCGCTCTACCTTAGTTGTGAATTGTCTGGTAGCCGTACGGACGAAGATACAAGTATTAACCAGAGCTCTCACGCCTTAATTATGAGGCTTCTGGAGCTTGTGCATAGGATTGATTTTCTGTACAAACTATAAATCCACCATGCATATCACAGCCAAATTTAAATTTAAATGAATATAAGAGTGAAAGTATACGAAGAATAAAACTATTTCTGATGATGGTAAGCTGCTATGGAGACATGTTGATCCCTAGAAACTGATTAAGAGTAGTACGGTCCCTGATAGCGTGGCAGCATTTGCATAGGTCCACTAGGAGGCCACTGGCTCTGCCCTGATAAACTAGGCGATGTGTTTTTAATTTTGGTTGCACGGTAAAAAATAGAGAACTGCAAAAACAGCGTTAGGTACAAATGGTAATTCTCTCTCTCTCTCTCTCTCTCTCTCTCTCTCGCGTCCTTTCCCTCCATTTTTTATCATTATTTGGTAGAATTCCTTATTTATTTTTTCTGGCATGAGATTCCCTTGGCGTCTCGGTGATGTAGAGGGAGTCTCGCGGAACCTTAGTAAAATAAAGCAAAAATTTACAAGATAAACAAAGCGACAAGACTCGACACATGAAGGCAGGAGGAGGGAGGGTGGGTCTTGTTCTGAAAATATGTCAACGAGAGAGCCAAGTAAAAGTGACGTTTGTTAAAGTTGTGGTCGTTGTTGGTGTTGGCTTCAGTTAAGATCTCCCCCCGCTACGCTGATGTCTTTTGTATTTTATTCTTGATACAACCAGACAAAATTTCTGGCAGCACCCTTTCGTAATGAAGAAGTTAGTGGAGATTGATTCTAGCCTAGCCCTTCCCTGAGAGACGCTTTCCCACAGCTAAATAAAGTCATTCGTAGACGCCAAAATAAAATATAACAGACGTCCTCAGAGTGAACGAATTAACATCTCTCCCAGTGCGTCGTCTTGAGCTCCTTTGACCCCTTCCATATGATGATGTCTTCCGAAGTTTATTCTTGCAATCACCAGACGAATATCTTTCACTGTTGAAGGAGTTGTTGGACGGAAGGGAGTTAGAATTTATATTCAATAGCTTCTTGTCCTCGATGACGCCTTCTCTAATTAATTCCTGCTACCATCCAGCGTTTTTACTCAGATTAGACAAGCTGTCTATGAAGTAATAAGTATAATTACGTCCAGTTCTCTCTTATTGTGATTACCAAAAAAATAATATTACTTGCATCTTAGAGAAGTCTTGTGGTGAAAGGGTTACAATCTGTCCGCTAACATCTTCAGTACGATTTTTTAACTTTTTTTTCTTTGGCTTAAATGAAAATTGTAGTGAAAAACATTTTTCTCTCTAGACTTTGTCCGTCTGCTGACGTATA
>JAGKTI010008928.1:12977-24067 GCA_018397915.1 Birgus latro
TGAGTTTCTGAATGTTGGCAGAAAGGTATACGGCATAAGAGAGGGAAAAAACTACAGTAACTGCAAATGGAACAATAGAATTAGCGTAAAACCTCTGTGTAGGGTCCTCCCCAGCAAACGACGGCGCACCTTTAGTAACGCGTTAGCTCAACATTTGGCTTTAGGGTGGAGATCAAACGTGCACTTCTAGCTTAAATTATAATAGATTTATCCCTTTCTGATTCACATGTTATTAAGGCTGATCAAAAGTATATTCCTTTACATTTTCAGGAGGAGGATTTTGTGACCTTCACCTGCCTTCCCTCTAATATGAATTTTTAACACTATAGTTTTGATGTGTCGGGAGAAAGGGACCTTGAGTGGTGCTTCGGATTTGTATTCAAAGATGGCTGTTCAGAACCGGACACATTACTATCTGGTTACATCTCCCACTCTGTTTTGTTTATACAGTGTTGTGACCGTTATCCAACTTATACAATATAATGGAAAACACAGGGTAATTAGTACTGAGTCTAATACGGACCCTTGCCCTGTGAACTCGCCAAACTGTTGCTCGAGATAGCTAAAGCTCACTGTTTTGTGATTCAGTAGGCTGGTTTGGGGAGCCTACAAGGCAGGTCCACGTAAACCAGCAGAATCGAGGGGGAAAGGACGAGAGAGAGAGCCGACCATGCCAGATGTCAGACCTGACGCTAACGCCTGCGACCATTTGAGGGGGGCTACAAGTCAGCCACAGGTTCCTGCAGCCCAGAAGATCAAGGGGACTGTGGTTTGGTTTAACGCGAGTGCGGGGTACGGGTTCATCAAACGCCAGGATACTGGTGTTGATGTTTTCGTACACCGTTCGGCGATGGTTAAGCCGAATCCACGACACCTCCAACGCTCCTTAGGTGATGGAGAACGGGTGGAATTTGGTATGTTTGGGACTCCAAAGGGTCCTGAGGCCCGGGATGTTACTGGACCGGGAGGTGTGGCTGTGCAAGGCTCTGCTTATGCACGGCGACGTCTCACGGCCCAGGGACATCAGGCTAGGGATCCTGGGAATCCCAAACAACTAAATCTCCTCGTGGAGATGTGTGTCGTGACGGCGAAGGCTTTTTCTGGGGGTGATACGGGGGCTTTGCGCGTTCTCCTCCCTAGGATCTTTGAGGAGAACGGGCTGCCTTCCCTTGTCATTCCCGAGTGCTTCGCCCGCGACATACACTCGATTCCCCGCCGACGGGAGCGTAGGGCCCGGCAGCGACGATCTGCTGCCCCTCGTCAGACCCCGAGGAAGAGGCTGCGTCTCGAGGCTCCCCTCAACAGGGAAACTGCCACTCCCTCTGTTGACGACCCGGCAATGTCCAAGACCACGGTTCAGACCACGGCAGAAATTCACGAGCAACCAGCGATGACGGAGGAGGGGCAGGATTCTTCAGATACTGCCTCCATGGCCGAGGAAGCGTCGACCTGCTCCTCGGCAGAAGAGGAGATTCGTGAGTCCTCCCCTCCTCCAGCAGCGGAGGGCCCTCCATCTCGCCCTCCAATCATCGACCTCAAGGATCGGCTAGATGTAGCCTCCTACCGCCACTTCCTGACCCTCGATGCCCACACCCGGTCGTACCAGCTCGGAGCCACGACCTACACCACCCTCTGCGATCTGCTCCGGGCTGCCGACATGGGTGAGGCGATCAGACCCGTCCTGATCATCCGCGGGGAGGAGGCACGTCTAGCCGATCTGAGAGCCTTCTACCACATGCTGCCGCCACGACTGCGGTAAGAGCTTGGGCGATAGTGACGTGAGACTGCTCTAATCACCGTGCTCCATATATATGGCTGGCCTAATGTCCCCCAAGCGGACGATGGCCATTAAGCCCCAAAGAAAAAAAAAAGTAAACCAGCAGCCAGAAAAACTCTGTCCGTCGCAGGGAAAGTACCTCCACCTTCTGGTAAGTCGATTTCTTGTTTTTTTTTTTTTTTAAGGTATTATGGTGAGATATTTTTCTTATTACTAGGTTGTTGGGAATTTTCCCCTTTCTACATAACTTAAATGCTGAGCAAGACTGGAGAAGGGCAACCTGTTTAGCTGTGAAACACTGTAGTAGTTAGTTAATTATTTTGGGTTTGGTTTTTAAGCACAAAGTGAGGAGAGTTTTGAAAGAAAACTTAAGTTAAATGTGGAGGCGACTGATTTTATACGGCTGCAGTACTTTAACTATTTCCATTATGTTGGTATTGTACTTAAATAGAATACAAAGATGGACCAGTGAGCATGAGACACTACTGCCTTAGGTCTAAACTGGTCAGTGGACATAAGGAGAAGAGCGTTATATTAAGAATGTTGCTTTCTACAGTGCGCGGGTTAGCTATTTACAAACTGCCGAGTGGTAGTTGCTGTTGACTTAATGGGAACTTTGGCAAAGGGAAACTTGTCTGCAAACATAATGCATTAACCTTACAGCTGCGAGGATACTGGATACAGGGAACGATACACGGCACTGATGTCACAAGATTTAGCAGAAGCTACGGTTAATCAGTTAGTCTTTATACTCAGGCGGGTCTTTACTTGATAGAAATGAGTCACTACCACTTACACTAAATCGTGGTTGAAAACTGACGAGAATTTTCTGGGCTTCTTCATTGCTAGTCAGTCCCTCAGTCTAACTTTACTATGAACTGAGGTCGGTGATTGTGATTTTTGCTTTGTTAGAACAAGATGTGCTAAGTTTGATTTCATGCACTTAAACATTACCCACTGGATCTTAGACAAATGAAAGAATCCCTGGGCATGACTGTCGTTGCAGTATTTCATGTTTAAGCACTCTACTTTTTATCTAATGAACAATGCGCTTCAGAGGTGTTTTTTCCTTGAAATGGTCTGATTTTTTTTTTTTTTTGGGGGGGGGGGGGGGAAGGACGAGGGGGAAAAATCTGGGCTAAGCTAGAATTGGTCGGGTCAGTTTTTTGTAGTGTTTTTAATTTTCAAGTTTCTTTTTNGCGCTTCAGAGGTGTTTTTTCCTTGAAATGGTCTGATTTTTTTTTTTTTTTGGGGGGGGGGGGGGGAAGGACGATGGGCAAAAATCTCGGCTAAGCTAGAATCTGTCAGGTCAGGTATCTGTAGTGATGTTAATCTTCAAGTTTCTCTTACCATTGTATGTTTAACGCTACTTGTCAATGCCTAGCTTGTACTTTTTGTTGACAGGAAGCTAGAATAGAGGTACGATTCAATTTCACTTACCAATTGGTATTTCGTAGGTGAGGCGACGGACACTGCTGTCTACACACTGCGCCCCTAACAGCCGATAAGTATACTCCAAATTTGTGTCCGTTTTTTCATTTACAATTTTAACTTTGCTTAGCTTTCAGTTCTTAGGCCCCTGTTTAAGGGTGTGGTTGGTTGTTTTGCAGTAGCGTTGGTCAGAGTGTGGGTGTAGGCTAGGGTTTTGTTAGAGGTTAAAATTATAAAAGATTTTAAGGGCCAAAAGGAAAAAGGTACGACAGGCTTACAGTAGGGTGTGATGCTATAGCTACTTAGGCTCTGCTAGGAAATACTTACTTAGGCTGTAGAAATGTTTGGTGGGAGATACGGTTAGAACTTGCATTCTTTCTTTCCCAAGTTTCAGGTTACACAAAACCCATCTTGAGTCTGAATAAATGATACAGCAGACATTATACGCATGGAAATTCCCTTTTTCGTGTCGCTCTGTGATTAGCCAGTGCGAGGAAAATTGTCCTGCCCCACCCCTAATTGCGTCATTAACGTGCTGTATACCCACATAGGGTGAGAAAACCCTCAATGTTTACATTTTTTACTTAAACCTGAGCTGCTTCCAACATGTTTCTTTAGACTTATCAATTACTAGCTTCTTCCTGGGCAAATGATTGTGCTGATCTAGGTGCAACATAGGGAATTCGTCACTGTTACGCCCTACATCTGCTCTGTTCTAGTTTTGTATCCATTCCTCGTAGTTTCCCCTGTGTACATTTTCGGGCATCCACTGTACACTATGCTGTTTTTCACTCATTTTCACTTCCTTTTACTATAACTATTTCTATTTTACATTCTAAGGATGCTGCGATCCAAAGGCCTGCTTTCATTAAGCAGATAACTGAAGCTTTAAGTAGGACACACTTGCTTTGTATTGTTGTAGTTTGACTGAACATAGACATTTTATATATATATATATATGTATATACCAACTGCCTTCAGTTTTAGACTTAACATGCTCACCGGATAGCAGGCTCATAAAGGCTTCTTTTTATGTATTCAATCAGTTCCTCTATGAACTCGTTAGGCAAATTCTATATGCCCTTAGGAAAAATTGTGTAACAAATCCAGACTTGGTCCTTTCGGTGTGCTGAGACAGTGCATAGTAATCTTTAATTGGATTTACAATACACAGTATTTAGCTCCGTCGTCTTTTCTCCATGTTGTAACTAAGAATGTTTTTTCTCTCTCCTATGCAGAGGTTCAAAATTCACATTTTAGAATTTTGGTGTCCTAAGGCACAGTTACTGACAATGTCCTTATCTGTACAAAGTTACACCCTTGCCTATGTTTTTTCTGCAGCAGTCAGTCTTCCATGTATTGGCAAGCCATCACGGGCATAAAGCAGAGCCCATGACGAGAATTGTTGCCTGTATTCCTCACTGAAAGTAAATGTTCCGACTTCGGTATTAGGTCGATGTAGTCAGACCATCGTAATGGCAGCTCATCTTTGATTACGTCCACTGTTCGTCCTACTGCCGGCAAGGAAGAATAGGGGATGCCAAAGATGAGGAGCTGCTATTTCGTAGATCTGACTACATCGATTTAATCACTTACATTCGGAATATTTACTTCCACTGGAGAGTAATGTAGCACACACAACGGTCTAGCCATGGGCTCGCCTCATTATGTTGTCATGGTTTGACTATTCATGGGAACATTACAGACTGACTATTGCAGGAGAATCCAAGACAGGGGTGCACCATGGTACAGATATGTGGACAGTGTGTTAACATAATTGTGCCAAGATACTGATACTCTATATAACCAGAACATTAAGGTGAATGATGACTTCACAGTAGAAGTGAAAGAAAAAACTCCCATTCTTAGAACCTGTAACAGAACATACGAGGAAGCTATACTGCGTAACATAGACCATCCAGGATGATTATTCACTACATCTAGCACACAACTAAAGGTCCAAGTCTGGAGTTACAGGGTTTTTGCGAGGGGCGTATATTATTAGCAGTAATGAGTTCATAAAGGATGAGATTAAATACATAATAGAAGCTTTAATGGTATGCTATCCGGTAGGAATGTTAAAATAAAAATATAAAATTGCCAATGATCAAACACAATTCAAGCTATATTTGACCCAGTCTTAAAGCTTGGTTATCAATAAGATCTTAGAGAAAGCTGGCCTTTGGATCGCACCATACTCAGGATGTAAAACACAAGTCAAAACGATAGTGAAAGCAAATAAAAAATGGATGTAATATACAGCATATCGTAAGTGGATGTACTAGAACTTTCTCCAGGAAAGATCCGCCTTATAAACAACCTTGCCACTTCGAACGTTTAAGCGTGAGGAGTGCAGTGAAGCAGTAGCCAGCCACACTAAACTGTCTGGTAACGCTGTGGGAGGGGAAAGGTTATGGGAGGAGAAGGGTGGGGGAAAAGGGTGGTTGGAGGAGCTGATGGTTCCTACCCCTTCCCCTCACTCCTCGCACAGTTACCAGATAAATGCAGTCTACTGCTTCGCTACCGCTTGACTCACATTTACTTCGAAGTGGTGAGCAGTGTATAACGCGGAACTTCCCTCGAGTTTACATAGGGGAAACAGGACCAGGACTGGACAAAACGATAGAACACAAAGCAGGTGTACGGCATCGAGTATCTAATTCCCTTGTGATGTACATAGACCAGCACAATAGTTTGCCCGTGGAAGATGAAGTACATAGGAGTACATTGGTCTGAATAAACAAGATACTGGAAGCAGCTCATTGTAAAAGATGAAACTAACCACAGGGAGGGATTTTTCTGCCTATGTAGGAGAGCACTAATGGCGCAGATCAGAGGTGGGTAGGATGGCAGAATTTTCCTAGAGGTAACCAACCGGACTGCTCCACGAGGAAGGGTGGGAAGGGTGGGGTAATTTCCTCGGGTATAATGGTCTCTGCAGCATCACCACTTCCTTAAACTCTGATGTTGGGTTCTGTGTAGAGTGAAACTTTATAGAAAACGAGGAATGAAAGATCTAACCTGTATTTCTCCTCCCACCCAGCATGTGGAATGGATACTTGGGCTGTGACAGGGAACAAAGCAAATAGGAAATTCAGCTAGAGGACTGTATAATGGAATGATCCCTTTGATAGGAAGCTAAAGTTAAAAGGAAGCTAAAACTAGGGGGCAGCTGTAGGTATTAGGAATGATGTAGGGAGAAAGCTGTAGGTAGGAAATTATTTAGCTATAGGGAGGCAACTAGAGAGAGCAGTAGCTGGTAGAAAAGTGGAGGGTAAACCAGCAGTAGATGTTAGAAAAGTGGAGAGCAAACAGGTACCAGTAAATGGTAGAAAAGTGGAGAGTAGAATATTAGCAGTAGATGGTAGAAAGCTAACCCAACCACAGTGAGTCAGGCTGGAGCCCCGCAATGAAACGACAGACTTGGGTCCTGTGCATTGATGACAGTACCGCCCACACCAAGGCATCGCGGGAGAGCTCGCCCATTCTGATATTAACAGTAACCACTGCTACTGTACTTAGATTCTTAGAAGTGGTGGAGGGTAAGTAGACAATATTAATGAACGGTAATCTTTGCGGTGAGAAGTAGAAAGTTATTGAATTTCTAGCACTGCATCCTAGTTTTTTTTTTTTTTTTTACAAGCTGAATATACGCGAGGCACACCTTGCCACAACGCAATTAACATCATATTTCGCAGGTATTGTGATGTCGGGGTCGTGAAGCTGGTGTCTGTCTTCGTCCGCAGTGTCCAGTCTGCTGTCTACACACTGTCCCTGGTGTCTTGGCCCCTGGTGTCTTCGCCCCTGGTGTCTACACACACTGCTCCCATACCTGCTGATAATTCAATTTTATATTTAAATTTCTGTTTTTGCTTTAAACTTTTAACCTTGAGAGATGCTTAGGACTTTGCAGGAGTAGGATTAAGGGTGAGTTGGTTAGTCTTCGTTGTGCAGTAGTTGTAGTGTGGGTGTAGGCTGTCAAATAAGGAAGTAAGTTACCAGGGGTCAGTAGAAGTAAGGTAAAGGCAAGAGGATTAACAGTAGAGAATTGGGTTGCCTTATTTTATTCTTTTGTGGTTGTGTTTTATGTAGGTTGTTTAGTAAGTACAGTTGTACGCACAATAGGATAAATTATTGGGCGGGAAAGGGAATTAGGGTGTGCTGGCTATACTTAAGGTATGCTTGGAGATATACTCAGGGTGTGCTTGGAGATATACTAAGGCCCCGTCCACACGAGCGGGCATGTGAGTGGACATCCCTTTCTTTTTTAGCAGTGTTTCCAGATCGAGCAGTCCCGGCGGCCATTGGCTACAACCGGGCACACCTGTGTTGTCCACACGGCAGACCGAGCTGTGGTGAGGCAGTGGTTGTCCAGTCGACGTCGGGCAGTGGCCTTCTGTCTAGGTGCTCGCCGGAACAGTGCAGTACGACAACATGGAAAGTAAGATTTGTCGCAGGACAGTTAAAGCTAAAAGTATAGCTTTGTGTACCATAATCAGCCCAGCAGCCTGTGCCTCAACAACGGGCAGGGGCATTTCGATGGTTTGCCCGTGGTTTCCCTGTTTGACTTCATCTATACTCGTGCCCGCCACCCACCCTCTAAACGTGTGAATTGGAACGTGATTTGGTAACGTTTGCCCGTCGAGCACTGCCCGCGCGTGTGGACGGGACCTAAAACTTCAATAGGTAACTAGCAATACTTCGGTGAGCAATTCTAGCAATACTTCTGACATTATCTGGAATGTTCATGGCAAGACTGAATGGAAAATACAAAGACTGGGTGGGTGAATCTGGCCAATTTAACTGTCCTGAAATCTTTGTATTGATTTTAAGTCTGGTCAGTGGACATCTGGAGACAAACAGGTGAAGATTTTTGTCTACTAATGAGGTATTAATATTTGACTGAGGTGTATAAAGTATGGCTTTGAGATGTATTAAGATTCTAACCTTATTAATGAGGTATAGTACTGCCAATGAGAATACAAGACCTGTTTATTTTCAGTCTTGCTGTTCATGTGCACAAACACGTCCTTAATTAATTTTTTTTCAGGTGAGAAAACTTGAAGTTGGAGACAGGATATGGAGTATATAAGTATGAACGTGGGTGGTGCGTGTTGAGGAGGGGAGCCTACTGCATCTGGAAAAGGTGAAATTTGTTTGTGGCCGCTTTTTCGGGATGGAGTTTGGCTACTTGGAGACTCAGTCTATGCTGTGGTAGGAGTACAAGAAAGCATATTCTGCTGCTCACCCAAACAAGGTAAACGTTAAGAAATCATAAATCAAACTATATAATTTAGACCATACACTGAATGGTTTACTCCCTTTAGCCTAGGCAAACCTAAGCTGCTAAATACATACATTGCATTTTCTTCCGGCAAAGGTTGACATTTAAGTTAGATACAAAACAGGTCTACATAATGACTTATTCACCTCATAACTTCCACTGTCCTTGACGAGACATAAAAAATAGCATTATTAAGGTATATGTATATTAATGTTTATTCTCGCTACGTAAAGACTTGTCAGTTTAGAGAGACAGTGGTGGTGGTGGGGTTCATGGATTCTTTTTCTAACAGTTATTTAATTTTTCTAAGCACTTGAACATAATCTAGAGGTTGAGAAAATGTAGAATATAATAGAACTGGCGGTGGCAGGGTTAGTAGCCTTAGCCCTTTGTCATTTAAATTCATTCTTGCTATTTAGTCGTTACTGAAGCGAGGACAGATCATTGTAAGATTGCCTATATACAATTTTATCTATTACAGAATGACACCGTTGGGAGATCGAGAACGGAGGATGGGCTGTTGGCTGACTGAAGACTGGGCTACCTATTTACCTAATTCCCAACTGTTGGCAGAGAAGTCCCACCTGACTGCCTTCTACTCGACGGTTTGTGCACACCTGCCTGTTTATGCCTTCTACCAGACTGTTTCCTGTGCACAAGACCCCAGCTACCCGTGTATCTTCTGCTCTACTGTTTATTGTGCATCAGAAGACCCAGGTGCCTTTGCTGAGCGTCAAAGACCCTCCTGTAAAGCATGTGAATCTACCAAGACACAAATGCTGTAGGTTACGACAATAGGAAATCTCTACAGTATTACATTAACTATAGATATACTGTGGAAACTAGAAACTCTGCTCTAATAATGTTCAGTGAAAAAAAATTATAGCCATATCTTATGACAAAATCTGGCATTTACCCCTACTCGACTTCACTCTTAATGAACAGTTTGGTTCGTAGTGACAATGGTTTGTCTGCCTGTCATTTCGGGGAGTTTCTCTATAATTGTCTTGTGCTGTAATTTTCATATCGATAGAACAGAAAAATGTTCATGGAAATTTTAGTGTTAAGACTTTTAAATCTCAAATCTGCTAAATATCTATCCGTTTCAACCCGGAAATTTAAAATTTGTTCTTGTTGTCACCTGGCGAATGCCTTCAGATCGGATTTCGCTGCAGGAGTTAAATACTGTATACCAAATAGTTGCCCATTGTTAACATGTGATCTAGGATTATAAATCCATATTTTTCAGTAATTACGCTAAGAATATAATTGCTGTAACATGGCAATGTCTTCCTTGATCTTGATAGCCCGGTAGAATGACAAGAAAATCTACCCTTAAACTAAGAACTAGTAACTAATCTGTTTAACCTAACTCAAGCTAACCAAATCTATTTAACCTAACGCAAACTAACCTAACATTACTAAGCGTGGAGACACTGGGCTGTCATGTCTCAACTCTAAGACAGTGCACAGTACTTTTCGTTATTTTGCGTCTATCCTGGTTTACCGAAAATTGATTGAAGAGGTGGATAATCTTGCGCATTACAATGGGCAACTTCTAGAACATTGTTTTCATTTTCTCTTAAATATTCGTCTGGTAACAGCAAGGATAAAATCTAACTTGTGCTGAAAAGATTCTTTGCTCGAACTTTGACTAAAATTGTCATCTCCCTCTTGAATGAGATATTCAGCAGATCAAAATGAATACGATTATCGTAACGAAGTGTTGTGTGATTTAAGAGCCGTAGTGTTAAATTTCACTAACACTGAGCTAACTGAAATAAGTGAAAAGGAGAAAATCTGGACAAAATTGAAAAAAAAAAATCGAAGTCTCCCACTCATATGCAGTCTTTATACATTTTAACCACCACTTGAATAGCGTAAATGTTAACAGTTAAATTAGTGTTTTTATAAAATGTTCGATTTAATATGGAAATATAAGATACAACTAGAGCATGTATTGTTAATAAATACCCGAATTCTTTACCAATTTACGTACATGATTAACCTTGGTCTTACCCTAAAAACAGGGCATTTATTACGCTGAAATCACGGATATTGTCATGGTCTTTGGCAACCCATCTAAGTTTGGTTAAAATGGGTGAGATTCTTTTAGGCACCGAAACGACTATTTTCGCTGCCGGAACTATTTTCAAGGGAGCCGTGCAATAGTCATATTTTAACCAAATATGGTATTAGAGACTTTCCCCATAAAACCTAGTCTTTCACAACAATATCTCTATCAGCTTCACATGACCAACTCTGACCTTACCCCCAAACCTGGACGTTTTCAGGTATTTGTGTCGAAGCCCCGTACACTGTCATGAGAGCTCGACCAAACCATCCAACAAGTTTAGTTAAAATCGAAGAAAGTATTTTTTGGCGCGGCCGGAAGTATTCTCACTGTGGCCGTGACAAATTTCGGCCTTGATGTAACTGATTTTAACCAAATTTCGTGGGTGTCCAGGTACAACTTAGCAAAACCTACGATTTTCCAGATAAATATTTAAATATATTAGTACAGCAATCTCCATAAATCAACTTATCTATAATGAATGAATGGAGACAAAACAACCTTGTCTCATTTAATGCTAGTAA
>JAGKTI010008929.1:989-26251 GCA_018397915.1 Birgus latro
GAGAGAGAGAGAGAGAGAGAGAGAGAACTGGTGTTTTGTTTGTATGTGTGTGTGTGTGTGTGTGTGAAATGGTCCCACTCATTTTTGGTCCCTGCATCCTGGTTTGATTAATGGCTCGCGCATGAAAAGCTCTGCATATCCCTCTCATATGAAACAGGCCAGGAATGCGGTGGGAAGAATTATTACCCTCACAAAGGAGATATGGCAAGAGGGTGGAGCGTTTATTTATTTATTTATTGTATACATTTTTTCTGTTGTACCCTGCGAAATGTATTGAGTGCCGAGGCTTTATCAGTGCATTCTATTACTTCCCCCTGTTTACTCGTGTTGTCAGTTTATTCTTGCTACCTACAGGCGAGTTTATTCAGCTTAGGATATGCTCAGGAAAATGTACTGCTGCTCTGGGCTTTACAAGAATATTCTTTTATTACCCACTTCACGACGACGTTTTATCATTTTCTTGCTGTCTCCATACGATTTCGTTCGGCCTGGAGAATACAGCGACATGCATTTGACTGTAGAGGTTTTATTAGTGTATGTTCTATTGCCTTTACCACAAAAACGAACATTACTTCCTTATTCTTGCTACTTCGAGACGCCTGCATTTAGCTGAGAAAAAAAAAAATGCTGTGAAGAGAATAATGAAGACGATAAAACTGCTGAAGTCTTTTCTTAAGTAAATAAAGTTCTTTGGAGAAAGTGAAAATAGAACTGAAAGAGACACGAGCCTGCTGAATTGGTTAAAATGGTCACACAAAATTTAATGATTATACCTACTACTTACCATATAACACACTTTAAAGACAAGGTTATCTTGCAGTCATCCAGAAGCACATGGGGGAGGGGAAGGAGTGTCATGGTTGCCCGGAAACCTCTCCTAGATCGGTATAAACCTTCGTGAAACTGGTTATGTAGTTTTTTTACGTTCATCCCTGCATCCTAAAGACGATTTTATTTAGTCAGGGAATAATCTCTCCCACTGTGACGTTCAATGAAGTCAACGTCTAACAGTTCTAGTTTGAAAAATGTATCAGAACAAACCAGTCTTGAGATACTTAGAATTAAGTATAAGGTACGTCATGGGACTGAATGGGTTAAGGGTATTGGTGGCTTACTGTATTAGATCTAAGACGGACTATTTTCCCCCTAAATCCATGTCTTCGATATTCATCGACCCTAACTCCTCTGTCTTTATTTTGCTCATATTCATCTCACAAAGTTTTTTTTTTTTTTTAATATTCCTTTTTTCTTGCTCCATTCAGTTTCACTCTGCATACAATAAACATATGCTGTGGCAATTTTCCACTCCGTCCTTTCCTAATTTCATGTCGACGGTATACCTCACTATCGTTCTCGCTTCAAGCATTTAAAATCAACTGGGTTTCTGGAAATCCCTGCAGTATCTGTCTATCTATCTATCTATTGCCAGACACCTTAATCCCGCACGGGGTGGCCACAAACAAATCGCCTCCATGTCACTCTGTCCCCTGCCATTTCACTACCACGCTCCCAACTCACACACCCCTCTCTCATATACCTCTCCACTCCATCCCTCCATCTCATCCTCGGCCTCCCCTTCCCTCCATCTCATCCTCGGCCTCCCCTTCCCTCTCGCCCCCTCCACCTAACTCACATACACTCTCCTCGTCAGTCTCTCACTCTCCATCCTCTCCACATGCCCAAACCACCTTAACGTGCTTCTCCTAACGCTTCCCATCACATCCTCAACCACACCACAACGCTCCCTCACTTCCTCATTTGTTAGTCTCTCTCTCCATGTGACTCCACATGCTCCTCTCAAATAACTCATTTCCACTGCTCTCACTCTTGACTTCTGTCCTTCCAACAGGGCCCAAGCTTCACTTCCATATGTCAGAGTTGGTATCACAATACTGTCATGTAACAACTTTTTCACTTCCATGCTCACTTCCCTGTTTCTTATCACTGCTTTTAACGAACCAGCAACCTTCCTTCCCTGCTGCACCCTTTCGAGCACTTCACCCTCCAGACTTCCATCCTTACTCATCACACTGCCCAAGTACTTAAATTCACTCACATTCTCCATATCCTTCCCATCCAATCTCACTGTACATTCACTGGCTTCACTTCTCTCGAAGACCATCACTTTACTCTTCCCTACATTCACCTTTAGATTCCGTTTCTTACACACTCTCCCAAACTCATCCACCAAGCCTTGCAGCTCCCCTTCATCTTCGCACAACAACACAGTATCATCTGCAAACAACACTACAGGGAGTTTCCAAACACCAAGTTTATTAATACAATTCATCTGACGCATGGCTTTCAGCTAGTGTGCATTATCACTATCTTCTGGCTCACTGAAACCATCCATTACGTAATTCATGGGAGCCATACCAAATCATCTTAGATCACACATTACAAACATATCATCTTCCGTTCATGTGTTCTGTCGATCTACACAGTTCATTCCAAAACCTACCCTTATTTCCCACACCTCTGTCATCACATGGTGATCATACAAGCCTCAAAATCATTATTATGCAAATTTTAAAACAATGTTTTAATGAAAAAAAAAGACAAAAAGAAAAAACTGAAAATGCATTCAAATTAAAGACATTACCAATGTCCCTCGGGTGTTGCTCCTCGTCAGAGTTAAGGTCCATAAGGCTAATATTCTGCTGAGACCTCGAATTTCTATTAGTTTCTACTCTCTGGTGGTATTTGTGTGAAACTAATACAAGAGTTAACCGGTACTCACAGTCTTTCATTTACACAAACTGTCAGCTTTGGAACTACCTTACCCACTGCCTCTGATTTCCATACTTTTAAGCTCCGGCTAAGCAGGTATCTCCAACTGAACGGAGCAAAATTTGGTCTCCCTTTTATTTAATATTATTTTAGAAGTGACAAGTTTCGCAAAGAAATCTTTTTTATAGAAAGGCTTGAGTCTGTAAGTGTTCCACGGTAGGAACAACTCTAATAGACGTATAGAGTAGGTGTATAACAGTTTTATTAGGCTGAGAGTTAGTCATAAGATCCTGAGAGTGTTAATTAAATTTATGCTCATTTTCCGGTAATACGACGCCACTCCTATCATATAGTCTCACCTCCCTGTCGTTAACTTTCCCTTACGCTGATCATCACCCTCCTCCTCTCCTGATCTCTTAACCCTTCGCCCCAGCCATCCCCTTCACCTTATCGCTCGTCTCCCCACCCCTTCCATTCTTACCCCATCGATCCCGTTCTCTTCTCATCGTTCCCTACCATTCCCAATCCCTCTCCTGCTCTTTATGTTTCTCCCATTTTCTCCCCATCCTTCCCTCCTTTCCCTTTCCTTCTATGCTAACCCCATCCATCACCACCTCTCCCCATCCATCCCCTCCTCTTCCCATCTCTCGCTTCCTCCTCTCACCAATCCTCTCCCCTCCACAACCCGCTTCTCAGGCACTGCTCTCCTCACCCGATCCATCCCCCTCTCTTCCCACCTTCCCCATTCCCATCCATAGCCTATCCTTCTCTCCCCACTCGTCGTCACTTCCCCTGTCCTTCTCTCCCCTTCCTTCCTCCCAGCTCCCCATCCCTGGCCGTCCGTCTCATTAAAGGTATTACCCGGACTAAGCGGCTAATGATGTTGACAGCGCCTGGTGATTTTCCCTTAGACTAGAGGTGGATGAGGGGAGGTGTCGGCGTCTGTTCATAGCACACGTTCCCCTGGAATGCCTGCAGTCTATTCTCTGTTCGCTTTACCATGGCCTAAAATAACCTTCTTACCATCTTGAATATTAAGCTGTAAGAGTAGAGCTTGGATATGGTGCTAGTCACAAATAAATGTTAAGGAAAGGATGTGGAGCCGCAGTACTGTTTTATTTCGTCTTTTAGCAAGAGGAAAGAGTCTACAAAAGGACGAAAATCTCCTCCGAGTTAAGGAGAACGAACAGTAATATAATAATCCCTGTCATGGATATTGTTATTTGTATTTATCTGTATATTGTGAAGCATTATATTTTTGCGCCGAACTGTTTCATTGGACTGTTTAAATGATGACTGATTTTTTGCACAGTATGATCTATTTTTGACAGAGATCATTTACACTATTTACATCGATACAGTTTGATGCATTTCTTATACATAAGGAATTACTCTACTTTAGCATTCTTTCCCATGAATTTCCATCAGCTATTATTACACATCCCTTGAGTTACTCTCTGTTGCTCTTTATACAGTTGTATATATTTCTCGTGTTCGTTTATTTCTTTCAAACCTATTGCTACGCAAACTACCCTGTCGATTATATTTCACTCTTGTGGTACAATAATTCACCTCATCCTCTTTTTCCAAAAACCTATTATGGTTTCCTCTATCTCTCTCCCTCTCCACCAACCCATCCCACACCTGAGAAACCCTATCCCATTTCTTTCTCCGTCTCTCTGTGTCTCTCCCCCTCAACGCACTGAGTCGTATTCCGGCTGGCAAAGTAAGCTCTCTACCGCCTCGTTTTTACCCATTGATTTTTACATACTTCAGTTACACCTTATATATGCCCACCCTGTCGATGTTAGAGTGATTTAAATAACACGTAAGGGAATGTGTAGGTGTAATAATAAAAAATAAATTGCTAAGGAAAAGGTGCTAGGAAGACTAAACTCAGGTGAATACGGGTCTCTGTTCTCCCTTTCCCTTACCGGTACCTCCTCCTCTTTGTTCATTCGGCCTATGGACATACTTTTTGTGGAGCGTTTTTATCATCCATTCACCCTCAGTTTTCCTTAGTTATTTCATTTTCTTCAGCCTTTTTTTTTTTATAGGGACTCTTTGATCTCGGACATACTGTGATTACTTGTTCCTTAAATGTCCCTTTTTTATAGTTTATATAAGATGCTTGAGTTTTTATTCACACTTTTCCACTTCATTTTTAGTGTTTGGAGGCACTGTGGTTACTGTCATCCTTAGATCTCCGTTTTTAACCCCCTTAGCCAGGGAACGTCTTGAGTGTTACGTGTATATATATATTTTTTTTTCTATCTCCAGACAGCTTTGTTTGTTGCTTAGGACGGATTTTTTGAAATGACGGAGTTGAATATAATTTTCATTAATCCCTGCAACAGGAGAAGACTTTTCTTAGTTGAACGAAATCGTCTGGAAGCAGCAAGAATAAAATAAAATGTACTTTTTCAGACTGAAGCAGTTAATTCGTTGACAACTCTAGTGTGGTTTGTCTTCCCCCCCATTTTTATGCAATGGTTTGTATTAAATGTTATTCTTACCGCCACTAGACAGTTTTGCTTAGGGTTGGAGGGACTTGTCGTACTTAATCTCTCAAGCCTCTCTCAAGCCCAGTGACATATTTTTCATTTTATTCTTGCTATCTCCAGACAACCGCACTTCACTTTGAAGAGATTTTTGAAATAATGATGTTAAGCATATTCTGCACTAAAATAGGTCCCCCCAAAGCTGAATAAAATCGTCTGAAAGTTTCAAGAATAAATTAGTAAACCACGTCGCTGAATTGCAGAGGTCAGAAGCGTCAGAAGCAATCCACATTAACCTCTTCTGTACTGTGGCATTTATCATACTTTGTTCTTTGTTTGTTGTAGGTGGGGGCACCCATCATACACTCGCTCGATGTAGTGGTGATTTTGAGTGACTCTGCACTGAATTATAAGCCAAATGGTTTCCTGTAAACCAGAAAGCCATTTACTTCGTTGGGTGGTAACCATATAACCAAATGACACCTCTTTATTTAGTTATTTAAGGCGTTGCAACCTGCCTGAGCCTGTAAAGGTTTATATCCGAGAAGTGGCTGCAAATGATTGCTCATAAAATGTCATTCAGGGGAAAATGAGGGTGGTCACCTTGCCGTTAATGTTGGAACTGAGTAGCCTAGCCCAGGGCTCCAACGTTCCTGTTGGGACGGAAAAAAAAAAAAGACTGGATAATGGGTGGATAGACGAATGTTGCTGCTACCGCCCGATGATTTTAGTGATTATGGGAGGTATTCAGGTTATGTAAAGAGCTTCGATCGCATGCATCATCATATTTCATCTATTATTTACAATTTTTATGTTATGGTCTTGTTACTACCTAACGATTTTACTGTTTAAGGAAGAGGCTCATCATACTTAGTGGGTACCCAGTATCATCAGGAATATACTGTACATCATCTTCATATATAGTTTTCCATTATTTGCGCACATCATGTTAACCTGACTATGTACAGACTGGTCTTCGTACTGAATAATATGGGGATGGAGGTGTGACCCATTTCCACTGGCCAACCGAATGATAGTTCTAGTGTATCTTTATTCTTTTTTTCTTTTCTTTTCTCTTATTCTGACCACCCTCACTAACAAGTGGGAATATGATGTTGATGATGATGATGATGGTTGTGGTTGTTGCTGTGGCGGTGGTGATAGTGGTGGTGGTTATGGGTATCCCCACAGGTGGTTATGTCAGCTTAGTGATATGGATGACAACCTTTAAACTGAGAACCAGCCTCTAAACAGCAGGTGGCAGTCTGGAGGACGTGACAGCACCTCCATACAGCCTCATCTTCACATACACACACAAGGTCATATTTCCACACAGTCTCCCCTCTGTGCACACAGTACGATGGCGTCTTGTTTGTGTGTTTTCTTGATGCCTTCTCACTGTCTTATCTCATTTACCGGAGATCTCTTGTGGTGAAAGGGTTAATTTCTACACTGCTTAACTTCCTACGTTGGAATAGCACCTCCGAAGCTGTATATAATCGGCTGGCAGTAACAATGACACTTAAAAAATACTCACATAGGCTGAAATGGTGACTTTATTATGGACAAGAGGTTGGCGTTCTTTCTTCTGCACCGCACATGGTGAGAAGAAGGTTAAATATCAATGCCAATCACTGCACAATGGATTATTAAGAAAGAATCAATTTTTGCGAAGCTCCAGTCTTCGCTGAAAAGTACGGCAAGCAAAAAACGAAGTCATATCCAGGTCTCCAGTTACAGTACTGAGTGAACAGGAACACGGGTAAAGCAAACTTTATCCAAGAGTCTGACCGGCCCAACAATCAAACTTGAGGTCTTTCTGCTGTACACTGGATATGTTGCCAACACGTCACTAGCTCCCCTGCAGGTGAAAGGGGAGGCCAGGACGGGAAGCAGAAACAAGGGTCAGGTTACAATTCTTATGGCCGTATTCATCATGACTGAGATTTCGTAGCACTATTCTCACGGCAATTTATGTATTACACACTAGTAATCCTCATAAACTGCACAAGTATTTACTGATGCTTACTGAGTCAGTATCAAATGAAAAAAAAAAACACAACTTTATAAAGGTACAGTATGAAAATAAATAACTAAGGAAGAGATGCAACGAAGTAACCCATGCTAACGAGAACACGCCCCTGTAACTGCAATGTCTCGCTAACCCGCCACCACCACCGTAACCAACCCACCATCATCACCGTATCATCACCAATAGCCAACTGCCACTCATCACCACCAGTGCCTCGCCACTTACGAATAGCCAAAACATCTTAGCATTAACTCTTGTTTCCATTGTTACAGAAACATTTCATTAATAGTGTAACAGTAAATACTAAGTATGATACATGCACGGAAACTAAATACTGCAGTTCATTTAGTGCCCCCTTATGCGAAATTTTTCTTCAGTAGTTTTCACTCTGAGCGGATCCTCATAATATAAAACGCAAAACGAGGTTTTTATCTGACGCTTCACAGTGCTCTATATCAGGGGCGCTCCTAGAATATTTAGAACCCCCTACCACCCAGAGATGAATAACATACAAATGAAAATTCACCTTAATAGTTTTACGGTAATTTCCGAATTCAGGTTTAATGAAAATTAAACAACTTTCGGTTTAATTTCTGACAGAAACACTGAAAACCGTGAAACTGAGAAATGAAAAAGTTACCATTCAGCTAAGTGGCATCCCCCCTGTGGGTGTCACTCGGGGTGGACGGCCCCCGCCCTCCCTTAGTACGGCACTGCTCTATATGTAGTAGACATTAACACAAATAGTAATGATATGATATAACTGATTTTTCTGCTGGCTTCCGTGTTACTTATAGTACACTGGTTTTCTTTCATCTTTGTGCCATCTAGTGGATGTAAAACTAGTAGGAAAAGTTTCTCGGCTGGTTAGGTGTAGCTGCTGCTTCCATTAGTTACTGGCCGTCGGACGATGGGAGTGCTGCTGTCAGTGATTCCTCTTCCTGTAAGTACTGTATTTTATTTTCTTTGTTATTATAATGATTAAATATGGACAACCAGCAAGTTACATAGGCCAAAGAAGGTGACAGATGTATTTATGCTAAGAGGTAGCAGCCTCGTAGGACCTCGATCGTTGTCGATCCCACAGCACCAGTAAATAGCCGGAAGAATATCTTCCTGCAGGCCGGGTGGTCATGTTGGAATACACCTAAAATCTGCACTGCAGTGTCACCCTTTTTCATTTATTCTTGCTACCCACAGACTTTTTTTTTCCTTTGCAAAGAACTCATGTTGCAAAGTTGTTACTGGAGGCAACATTCAGCCCCTTAAATCTGATGAAATATTTAGTTTTCTAGTTTAGCGACACCGTAGGCGAAGCTATTGTGTCTAGGTCGGTTCCTAGGCATGTATGTATGTATGTTAAAATCAAAGTCTGCAATGAAGATAGAACAGCTCCCTTTGGTTACACACACACACACAAATCGTACCGTGTCAGGCTGCATAATGATACTTCCCCTCCAGTTACACCATTTTTCGCAAGGATCTGTTGCGTCCCTCCCACACTGCTAAATAATTCTGTGGGGGCAACACAAACCTTTTGATATAATAGCTTTTGCCCCGTTATAGTAAAACCTGTGCTCTCTGTGTATTCCCTAACGACGAGACAAGTACCATAATAATCGTAAGTAGGCTTCTTCCGTTCCTGTATCAATTTTTTGTCACATTAAATATACTTAATATTAATGGGTAACGAAAATACTTAAAATCAGTGAGTTTTCTTTTCACATGATTTGCCAATCAGTAAACATCATCCATAGTTTGCAAATTGTTACTGTATATGTAAAAAGTTGCGAGGCATTGTAAATAAAACCTTGCAAACTATATGTAGCCTATATTAACAGATGAAGACATGCCCATAGCCTATACTGACATCTGGGCAATGACCTGTTCTAGTTTAAAAGTTTCTCACTCGTAAATAAGATAGTTTGTACAATCCCACGAAAATAAAATACTATGCAAAGTGTAACTATGTAATGTACCTTTCCTTGTTTGGGAGGGAAAACATAGGAAGGACAGGTGTTTGCTCGTCTGCCATTTCGTTTGGCATACAACACTCCCGTTTACACTCTGGTAACACAACCACTTCGGTGTTTACTTATGTGGTTTAAGTAGTATACATACATGAACATACAAGTTCTTTTCAAATAATTTGTTCACTGTCAAATCAGGTAAATCTAATAGATAATTGTTACATTACACGAGCTTTAATTGTGTACATGGAAGTATTACACTATCAAATAATGTTTTAGGTCGGCGAACACTCTGACATTGCATTGGTCCACGGTGGTCTCTAATCAGACGATACATTTGATGTCAACGCCATCAGTTGTCAGGACGTTGCTGTCTGTGTGTGCGTACGTGTGTTTGCTTCTGGTGGGGTCCCAGTTAGTGAAATAATTTATTTTTGCACTGTTTTGTTGTCCTTGTAGAGTCGTAGGTTAAAACATCTCGTGAACACTTGCTCGATCAGAATAAAAATTGGTTCTTATACTGTTCATAGGTCAAGAGAGAAGTTGGTTAGATTTTTGTGTACATTGATCAAACGTCAAGATCAAGAATCCGGGTCAAACCTCAGGGTGCAGAAAACCCCTCATTAGTTCCTGATCTGATTTAAATGATTTGGTTTAAGTGCAGAATTGTACGCTTCGTGGAGATGGGAAGATGTGAATTGGTTCTGATGCAGATTAATCATATGTGAAAGTCATGGGACAAGATTTTACTTCGGACGTAGTCGCTATGCTGTCTGAGGATCCTCTTCTTCTTCTTATCATCGTCATTATTATTATTATTATTATTATTATTATTATTAAAATGGTGTGACTAAGCATCGAACAAACTTTATTGCATACAGTAAGTACGCAGAAAGAGGTAGACTTCGAAGTTTGTTTTTCTCTGGCAACTAAGTGAATTCCTTGATGAGCCCCTCATGTCACTGTAACTAGCTAGGAATTACCGTGCCACAACAAAGGTGAATCGTTGCACTAGCCTGCAGCTGCACTGCACATACTCGTACATAGTAAGTTATAGGCAAGTCGACCCAGAAATATCTCTCTCTCTCTCTCTCTCTCTCTCTCTCTCTCTCTTCCTCTTCCTCTTCCTCTTCCTCTTCCTCCTCCTCCATTCGTCTCTCTCTCCCCCCTTTGTTTCTTCTCCCCCTTATCTTTATTTTCTTCTGTCCTTGTTTCCTTTCTTTCTTTCCCTTCCGACATTTCCTCGCCCTACATCTCTCCTAATTGTCTTCCTTGCTATCGCTTTCCTTTCCGTTTCTTCTCTTTTCTTCACTCATCTTCTCTGCCTTTAGTTGCCTCACCTTTCTTTCCTGCATTTTTTGCCTAGCGTTCTCCCATCTTTTCTCATTTTTCTTCCTTGCTTCTTATCCTAACATCTTTATATCTTTATCCCTTTCCATTTCCTTCCCCTTTGTTGTCTTCGTCTTTTCCTGATCTCTCCTCTTCCCTCTTTCCCTTCCTTAGACCTTCGATTCTTCATTCTTTTGCTCCCCTCCATCTTTTCCTCATATCTTCCTCTGTTCCTTCATTCCCTTCTTATCTTCTCTCCCTCCGTCTCTGCTGAAGAACATTTCACTATATTCGTTATTCTGTGATCATCACTTTTTCTCCCTTCTTTCCTCACTTCTTTTCCCTTCCCTCCATTCTCTAGCTCCCTTCCCACCATTCGTGCCTCTTCCTTCAGTCTGTTCCTCCTCTTCTTCCTTCCTTCCCTCCCACCCTCCCGACCTACCATTTTTCAACCTCCTTCCCTAATTTTACTATTTTCCATTCTTCACTATTGCCTCCCTATCTTTCTTACTCGTCTTTTTCTTAAGCTTTCCTCACACATTTCCTCTCTCACTCAGTTCCTCTCTCATCCCCACTTTTCATCCTTCTCCCACCCTTTCCGATCTTTCTACTCTGATATCCCTCTCTTAATCACCGCTTTTCTTCCCCGCTTCATCATTCATCCTTCCCTCTATTCCTCCCCTCCCTTTTATCCTTTACTTACCCTTTTCCTCTCTCCTCCCACCGCCCTATCCCTTCCTTACTTTCTTCATACGTCTTTCCTCCCTATCTCACCCTCTTCCTTCTTCACTCTGCTCCCCTCTTTTCACTTTCCTCCTTTTTTCACCCTTCTTTCCTTCATTACCAAGAGCCCTTACATTTCTCTTCCGTCCCCTCATCCCTTCCTCATCTTACTTCCCTTTCTTTCCCTTTCTCCTCACACCCTACTCCCATCTCTCTCCCTTCACTCTACCCTCACTCTTCTCCTCTTCCCCCTTTTAATTCATCTGTTTTCCCTTCTATAGTCACCTCTTCCCTTCCTCATCCTTTGCCCTTCTTTCGTTGTTCCTCATCCATCGTTTCTCACTAACTCACTCCTTCCTTCCTTCCTTCACCCGTCTTCCTTCCCATTCTCAGACCCATACTTTCTTACCCTTCCCTTCTGTCTTCCCTCCTTTCCTTGAACGTCTCCTCTCCTTCACTCATCTCCTCTCTTCCTCACCTTGCTTTCCTATTCCATCCCCTACGCACCTCTCCCTTCCTCACTGCGCTGCCCTTCATCGCTGTTTTCTTTTCCATTTTCCCTCCCTAACTCATCCTCCTCTTTCCTCTCCTTCCTCTCCCCTTTCTTTCCTCATCAAACTTCCCTCCCCCCCCATTTCTAACTTGTCCTCTGCTCTCAAAAGCCCACCTCCCTCTCTTCCTACTCCCATTCCTTCTCCCCTGATCTGACTTCACTCACCTTCTCTTCCTCTTCCCCCACTATCCCTTCCTCACTCAAGTCCCAATCCTCCCCTCTTTTTTTTATATATTTTTTTAATGTGTCTTTCTGCCCTTAATCCTTCTCCCCATCCTTTCTCACCCACTCCTCTCTCTTCTCCTCTTTCCCTCATCTATTTCTCTTCCTCACCCTTTCTCTCTTTCCATCCTTTCCACCTTTCCTAACCCATCTTTTCATCTTATTTTCCCTCTTACACCTCCTCTTCCCTTCCTCTCTTTACTCCCATCTCACCATGTTCCCATTTTTCCTTTGTTTACACTTTCTGCCTTCGACTCCCCCCTCCTCCCTCTTTTCCTTCCTCAGCGTTCCCTTTTCGTTCCTCCCTTCTCACCCTCACCCTTTCCTTACTCATCCCCTCCCATTTCTCTTCCCCCCCCTCCCACACTCTCCCTCACCCTGCGTACTCACCCTTTCCCCCGCCCCCTTTGTCTTTCCTTCGCCCTTCCCCTCCTCCCTATTTTTTCTCCCTTCTTCCATTCATACTACTCACCCACATCTCTCTCTCTCTCTCTCTCTCTCTCTCTCTCTCTCTCCACATCGCAAGTAATCTCCCTTTCAGATTAGGATGAACGTAATCCCTCTAAACCTTTTTCACGGCCAGTCGCTTGCCATTGTGGGCCTGATGGCGCATTTAGGCGGCCCTTCCTGTGACGCTGTGTGATGGTGATGAATTTGATATAGTGTGATGAAAGTGATGAATTTGATATAGAGTGATGAAAGTGATGAATTTGATATAGTGATGAAAGTGATGAATTTGATATAGAGTGATGAAAGTGATGAATTTGATAGTGATGAAAGTGATGAATTTGATATAGTGTGATGAAAGTGATGAATCTGATATAGAGTGATGAAAGTGATGATTGATATTTTATTAGGGTGGTGAGGACATTCTATAACATCATGGCGCTCCTGTGATGCTGTGTAATGATGGTCAGTAGTTTGTGATGAGGCTATTCATTTAGGTGGCCCTTCCTCTGGCACTGTGTGATGATGGTGATGAATTTGATATAGAGTGATGAAAGGATGGCTCTGATTTATTATGAGGGTCATGTGAATATTCTGTAGCAACATGAAGCTCTTGTGGCGATGTGATGATGGTTAGCAGTTTGATATATTGTGATGAAAGTGATGAATCTTATATATTATGACGGTAGTGAGGATATTTTACAGCATGATGACGATATATGACGATGCGTAATGATGGCTAGCAAGGGTGGCATACTGTTGTGAAAGTGATGAGTTATACTTTGATGATAATGACTGCAGAGTGATGATGGTTATGATGATGATGTTAAGCAACCTCGGTCTGTGTGGCCGAGTAGTGCCTATTGATGGTAATATGTCTGAAAATTGTAGTGGTGATGAGAATATTCTTTTTGCTGAGTGATGAGTATGAATTATGACAAACGTGATGAGTTTGCTATATTGTGATGAAGGTGAACATACTCTATAGTGCCATGACGTTCCTATGAGGATATGTTGTCATGCCAGGCAGTTTAATATACTGTGATGATGGTGATGAGTTTGATTTATTTTGATGATCAGTATAGTGATAATTGTGATGAGTTCCGGTACTGTAATGAGGGTGAGGAATTTTTGTGTGTGATTAATGTGATGAGAGAAGTTATATTGTGATGAAGGTGATGATGTGATGCCCTGTGATGAAAGTGATTAATTACAGAATTGTGATGAGGGGAGGATACTGTATAGTGTTATGAGGATTTATGATGATGTGGATATGTTTGATATTTTGTGATGTAAATGATGAGTTTGATACATTATGATGAGGGTGATGATGCTATGTCGTGTGATAGGGGGTGATGAGTTACAATGATGGTGATTAATGTGAGGTTATTCGATAGTGTGATGATTTGATGATGATTCCTACAATGTAACGGTGATATTCTGCAGTGTGATGACAGTATGTGATGACGGCAAGGAGTTTGATATAAAGTGATAATGATGATGTGCTGTAATGATGATGGCTAAAGTTATGTGAGTGATGAGCTACATTACTGATAAAAGGGTTATGATATTCTACGGTGTGATGAGGGCTGGGATATTCCGTGAGTGATGAGTTATACTGTGATGAGGGTGAGGGTGACCTGTATTGTGATGAGGCTCCGATGACGCTATATGTGATGATGGCGATAAGTTTGGTATATTGTGATGATGGTGATGAAGTATGATACATTGTGATGGTGGTGATTTATAGTGTAATGATGGTGATGAGATATATTATGACGGTATTGGGTAGCCTATCGTATATTGTGATGGTGATAATTTATGTTGTGATGATGATGATGGTGATGAGATTTATTGTGATGATGGTACTGGATATGGTATATTGTGATGGTGATTAAGTACGTTGTGATGACTGGTTATATGGTTTTAATGATGATAACCTACATTATGATGATGGTGATGAGTTGTATGATGGTAATGGTGATGAGTATGGTATATTCTGATGATGGCAATGAGATTTATTTATTGTTATTATAGTAATAAATTTGATAACACTGTGATGAGTAGTACTGATTTGATGGTGATGAGATGATGATGATGATGATGATGTGATGGAGTGTTATACTGTGATGATGGCAATGAGTATCGTATATCACAGTGTAATGAATTTAGTATATTGTTATAATGGTGATGAATTATTACTGTGATGGTGGTGATGAGTTTGCTATACCTTAATGGTGATGGTTATATTGTGAGGTCAAGCGTGATGAGTTTGCTATATGGTGATGTAGAGGATTATAGTGATGATGGCAGTGAGTTGCAATATAGTGATGACGCTGGGAGAGTGGATGGTGTGATGTATTTTGGTCGACCATCTCACGCTCCTGTGGTGGTGAATAGTGATGCTGGTAATTCTGATAACTTGTGATGATGTTGCAAATCTATAATGAGGTGATGGTGGTGAAGAGGAGGGATGTGCTGTATAGTGATGATGGTGATGAAGATGAGGAAGTATTATGCTTAGCGTAGATCGTGACGGTTAAGATATTTCTTGTAGAGTGATGACAGAGATGAAGAGAAGGATGTGTTTTAGACTGGTGAAAGTGGTGAAGGGGAGGATGTGTCCTCCAGAACAATGATGGTGATGAAGGTGGGCATGCATTCTATAGAGCGATGATGATGGTGAGGTTATGTTCTATAGTGATGACGATGGTAATGAAGGTGACGATGTGCTCTATGAAGTGACGATGGTGATGAGGGTGAGGATGTGTTCTGTAGAATGATGATGATAATGGTGATGATGAAGGTGGGGATGTGTTCTATACGGCAGAGTGTTGATGATGAGGGTTAGGATAGTTTCTATAAAGCGATGATGAGTGTAAAGTTGTTTCCTACAGAGTAATGATTGTGATGTGGATGAGAATATGTTTGTAGTGTGATGCTGAGGTGGTTTGTGGAGTGATGATGGTGATGAAGACAGGACGTGGTCAATAGATGGTGATGATGGAGATATGTTTGCTGGTGATGATGATTAGTCACTACATGATGACGATGAGGATAACCTAGAGTTTGATGATAAAGAACGATATTGAGCTGTGGTAGTAATGAGTTTCTACAGTATATTGTGAAAGGGGTAAAAAATATTTACAACCGCACTTGCGATAAGAAGAGCTGGGCATTGTTTTGTTCGGTGTGTGTGTGTGTGGGTGTGTGTGTGTGTGTGTGTGTGTGTGTGTGTGTGTGTGTGCGCGCGCGCGCGCGCTAACAAAAAAAATTAGTCTTTTCATTCGATTTGAACCAAACGTGATGAAAGGGTTACGGGTTTTCCCAGTGCCTTCACCAGTGTTTTTAGAACAGTAGGTAAAAGGTCGACGCCACATGACAAAATCAACTTAAGTAAGTCTCAGCCGATTTAAGCCAGATTTCTTGGAGGGGTTGAGGGTAAGGCAAGGATGAAGTAAGTCGACCTTTAAAACAATCTGTCGAACGTCGAGTCACAGGGTGAAGTCAAATGAGCTGCCCTTAACTTAGACCAGCTGTGGGGCATATGTGTTGCACCCAGATTGTTCCTTCTTGTCTATTGTACGATGATGGTGATGAGAAAAATGTGCTCTATAAACTGGTAGTTGTAATGATTACCTGCATTTTGGCAGTGTGTTAATTATCTGTAGTTTGAAAATGGTGATGCTTATACAGTATATTATTTTGAGGTGGATTTAGTACTTCCACTGAGTGATGATAGAGTGACTATGATGTGATGAGGATAGTGTGATAAGATAATGAGCCATGCAGAGTTGATGGTAATATTTTCTGGTTATATTTTACATGATTGTTGAACTCTGTATACTTACGATGACAGTGACGATCATGATGATGATAAACGGACTGCAATGAATTTATTGTAACGAAGCCATTATCGAGCAATCAGGATAATGATATATTCGTATCATATGGTGAAGTGTTTGATTATGGTGGTGGTGGTGGTGGTGGTGGCGCTTATAAAGATAATAATTTATCATAGTTATGGTGATACTAAAAAACATTTTGATGAGTGTCCTTTTGCTGCACTTTCTTTCGTCGGTAGTGATACATGATTTGGTTTAGGAATCTGTAAAGGTCTGCTCATGCCATGCCACAAGTACGGCATTTGTTTTGTTTCACTAAGATAATATGGTGTGGTGTTGTGGGAGAACTGAAATACGGTGAAGGTTTTATATTCAGCATACTTTGTTGCTGGATAATATTCTGTTGTGTGGTGTGTCACAACGAACTTTTATAAAACTTTTCAAATTACTACAACAACATGACTTTAATTTAGCCAGGGCTTAGTATTTCATGCGTTTTTTTTTTTTTTTTTTTTTGGTTAAATGAAGGTATACCTTCCAATAATATAATGTTCAAGCCCTAAAAGATTTAAGGTCGACGGCAGCCACGAACATTGTTTACCTCATAATGCGTTTATATATGATTCTGAGATTTCCGCTTTCTTTCACCCCCTGAAGTTAACCCCACTGAATTTCTTGAAGGCTGACAGCCTCTTCCGTCCGGTAAAGTATTTTTCCTACATTAACTGTGTCTGCAAACTAGTATTCTTTAACGCTGGAGAGGTTTTTGAACTGTCAGGGTTAGATACAGTCTTTATTAATTCCTCCACTACTTTAAGGCCATTGAAAATTGAATAAAATCGTCTAGAGGTAGAGCGAGTTAAATGCAAAACACGTGGTCGGAGTGAAATGGTGACCTCTAGGCTTCCAGGGGAAAATATAAGGCACTCGTCCATGTCCCTCAGTTTTCGGAAATATGTTTACTGTTATATTAATGAGTGATAAAATGTAATCCCTTCGGTTCAGTGACTGGTTTTATTAGTTTATTCCTGCAACTACCAGACGCTTCTATTCAGCTTCGGGGAGTCCTCTTGCAGTGGAGGAATAAAGGAATGCTAAAGGCCAACTTCTCCAGCACGAAAAGTCACTCTCAGGCTGAATTAAATTGTCTGGAGATAACAAGATTAAAATACTTTGGTGGACTGATAAAGTTTAAAGCACTTGTTTCTGCTTTTACGAAGGAGAACTTGTAGTCTGAACGTTGCTTTGTGAAATTCCTTTTATTTTGGTTTGAGATGTGACTGTCAAGCAAACTGAAGTTCTTGTTGTACAAAGTAATGTTCTTTGATAACTATCCTCGTTTTATTCTGACGACCCAAATTCCTATCTCTCCATTTAAATTTCTTAGTAATAGCGAAGGATTAATACCAGAATTTAATGTTAATCTTCAAGAAGTGCTATGGAAAGGATGTAGAGCCGTCATACTGTCCTTTTCTGCCATTAAGCTACGGAAAATGAGCTGCAAGGGGACGAAAATCTGAGCTAAATTAAAGATGTAGTAGATTAACACCGGTCTGTCTAGCCGAACAAACATATCAACCGTAGCAAACAATAGCCCCTGCAGGGCAAACCCGTGCAGTGAACCGATGTTCTTTTGCGGTGGACGGCGATTGGCCTTGGCAAGGCACGAGAAAGAGTGTGGAGATTTGGGTCTTGGACGCGGCATTTCCGTCTCTGCAGGGGCACAGTAGTAGGTTCCACATCACCCCGTAATTGTCGCCTGCCTGTAGCAAGGCGGAGAGATAATGTTTTTGTCAGTGTCTGTGTGTGTGTGTGTGTGTATGTATGCGCGCGCGCGCGTGTGTGTTTTCCCAACATATCTCGATAAGTTATGGACGAATTTTCACCAAACCTTCGGGAAGTTGCAACTATGTGGATGTGCAGAAGCATATTACTTATGGTGTGGATTTGATAATAACGGCCACATGCCAGCCGCCATGTTTTTTTTTCTTTTTTTTATGGACTGCCTTTTTGCGAAGGGTGGCGGTGACTGAAATTCGTAGAGTTTTGCGAATTTTTGTTCAATCTGTTTTGTAGGAAATTTGTACCTTATCCAACGACATAATTTGGCGGGCGATTTGCATTCGGCATCTGGATGCCTTCGTTTGATTTGTTTATAAGATTAACACTGTAAATGATTTTCTAGGTTACAGGAAACTATTAGGCTTGTTACTTAGAGTCACCTACGGAGGAAGTAGACAGCACTACATCAAGTGAGTGAATAATAGTCGCCACCATCGACCACTCCAAATAAAAAGAGTATAGGGATTGAGGTTAGAGTAATCGGAGGTACACTCGATCCACAACCGAGATGTTCCAGACTCCACTTCCTGGCTGGTCAAAGGACTTTCGAAAAGGTCTTCTTTGCTGCAGCCTGTTTGTACCCAGAACTGGAATAGGGACCTTGATTATAAATTCGGTGGTTGCAAGTGCCGCTTTCTGAGGGGACACTGAAATGCAACAAAAACCAAATGTGTCTTAATGATCTTCGTGTAGTCGACCGTCAGTCACTTCAGCCTTCTTCTTTTCCTTTTTGAACCATAAATGACAAATAACAAAACGGTGCGAGTAGACAATTATCCCTGTAATTCATGAGAGGAAAAATGTTTTTAAGATATACCGACAGTAAAGTCTCACATGCTGGTAATACAGGCAAAGACACACCATAAACAGTGAGTTGAGCGTCCCCCTCCTCCCATAGAAAAAGTACACACCAGCCCTCCGTTAGATAAAACAATAGCATTAACAAAAGTTACTTCCTCCTCCTGAATATTCACGGGCCTGATAATTAGAGGGCGTGGCTCGCAAGGTCGTAATTGACATGTATCGAGGCGGTGGAATCGACCGTCAGGGCGCAGACACACCCACTGCTGGTCTCCCTTCTCCTCTCCTATTTTCTTTCCTCCCTGACTGACTCACTCACTCCTCATCGGGCTATCTTTTTTTCACCTAGACTCCATCCCCCAACCCCCACCTTCACCTGGCCTACTTGTTTGTTACCTGAATTCCTTTCTTCCCGTTTCATATGAAAAGAAGAAAGAACTAGAGGCTAAAAGCCCGCAAATTTTTCTTTCTAAGAAAAAAAAATAAAGAAAAAGAAATTGAAGACCCACTCTTATAGACACAGTTGAATACATTGTAGCTTGGCTTCTTTTCTCCCCTCTTAGCTGACTCACCTTTATGGTGAGGGTAACCTGGGTTACCCCCACACCTGTTTCATCCGGCATCCTTTTTGTTCACTTTTACCTGATTCATATTTATGTTGTCTATCAGAGATATCCCCTTCTTCATCTATCCCACCCGTAAGCCACTTGACTACCTTTCTGCATTTGGATATTTTTTCTTTTTATGTGTCCGACTCTGGGCATAGGCTTCACAGCCTGCTATCAAGGCCCAGCAGTCCTCGTACAGACCATACACCTCTACATGTCACCACTTCGGCGCTAACACCCACCGTCCATAATGAATACATGCTAGGGCTGTCTCATACAGGACTGGTGTATTGGTATTAGCGGGGGTATTTTTACGACATGTCGGGGGGTCTTCTGGTAGACCAGTAAAGCCTGATTTAATGAAATTCAAATCCTTAAACTGTTCCCTGCCCCAGCTGAGATTTGAACCTGGGTCCGCTAGGACTGCAGGCCACCTCTCTACCGATTGAGCCACCGCCTTCCCCAATGGCTTCCTTCAGCTGGTTTTTTCCTCTTTACGTGACTCACCATTATGTTATCTGGTTTCATTTCTTCACTCGGATCTCCTTCACTTGACTCACGTTTATGTTACCTGGTAAGGTTCTTCACTTGACACTTTCCATCTTACTAACCTGTACGTTACCTGGTATCCTTTCTTTAACTGTCTCTCTCCCTCATTTGATGCACATCTTTTCCTGGGAATTCTTACCTCGCCAGCACATCCCCTCCATGAAATAATAATAATAATAATAATAATAATAATAATAATAATAATAATAATACGAACTCATCTGAAAATTACCTGGTTTTCTTTCTTCTCTGTTCCCCCTCCCTTACCTGACTCACCGGCATGTTACCTGGTTTCCTTTGTTCACCTGAATTCGCTCTTACACCTTCATCTGTACTTTGCTTAGGTATCTTTCTTCACATGCATCTCTCCCTTCAAGTGCTTGTCACCTGGCTTCCTTTCGTCACCTTCTGACACTTACGGTTATCTGGCATATTACCTGGCTAATTTTCTTCACTTGACTCCATTTCATCACATGTCTTAACCGTACCGTATCTTACCTGCTTTCCTTTCATTTCCTTACCTAACACCCTTATGCTACCTGTTTTTTTTTCCTGCACATGGTTCCTCCTCACCTGATTTACCTGAAAATTATTTGGATTCCTTTCTTCACCTGAGTTATAAAAATCACCAAATTCATATAGATCTATTGTTCTCGGTATATTTCTCGTAACATTCACCAGACTTTTTCTCCCATCCCCTGAATCACCCATTAATATTCTGGTATAATTTCTTCACCTGGTTGCCTCTTGATTCACCAAATTAATTTTTTCGTCACCCACCCCTCCTTATTGCTTTTTCCCAACATCTGTCATCCCCTCCAAATTTCCACCTGACCATCTTATCTGTATGTTACCTTGTTTATTTTTCTTCCTTACCTGGTATGTACTTCTTTACCTTACTCATTTATTTCTCACCTTTATATTTTGTTTTCATCTCTCACCTGACTCATTCCCGCCTCATTTATTCCTTTCCTTCATGCCGCACACTCTCTTATCCCGACTTCCTCCCTCCTTACCTAGCTTCCTCTCTTCTTTCCTAACTTCCTCCTTCCACACATCTATCTATCTATCTACTGCCAGACGCCATAATCCCATAAGGGGTGGCCATTTGACACTGAGTTATTTATTTTACAGGAAGGGGCACTAACCCTCCACCAACCCACTTGTTGACACGTAGAGAGCACGTTTGGTTTGGTTATATGGTTACCACCCAGCTTTGTAAATGGTTTCTTGGCTTACAGGAAACCATTTGGCTTGTTACTCAATGTAAAGCCACCTGTAAAGGAAAGAAAAGCAATAAGAAGAGACAGGAACGATGGGAGAAATAGGAAGAGAGGAGGGCAGGCGCGGAAAAAGAATGATAAAGGGTAAGGAAGAAGTAGGCAGCTTTACATCTAGTGAGTGGATGATGGTCGCCACCACCTACCACTAGATGATTTCCTTTAATTTTTCTTTCTCCACGTTTCCACACGTTGCCTTTTATTAAGCTGTTCTTCACCTCCCATGTGTCTTCCTCTCCTCGCATGACTTCCTCCCTTCATCATGCTTCTTTTCAATTTATCTAATGTTCTTTCTTTTGTTTCCTGGTGTCATCCATTCACGCTTTGAAGTATTTCTTTTTCTAGCTTAGAGCCTTTTACTTCATTTTCATATTTAATTCTATATTACATGCATTTTCTTCCTTCAGTTCCTCTCGTCTTACTGACTCATGTTCACTTGATTGCATATTTTTACTCTCTCTCTCAAAAATACACACACACACACACACTCACACACACACACACACACACACACAGATATTCGAAACCAAGAAATAATAGGGCAAAGGTTAAAGTCACAAGGGAAGGCAAGCTTAGTTTTGATTCAGTTTTACCAAATTTGGTGGACGGGAAGGAAGGCGAAGTAAACTTTTAGCTCAGACTGTTGAAGGTCAAGGTCACAGACTAAGATCAAACGTCCATACCTTAGTCGGAGTATAGGGTGTAGATGTTGCACCTTTTGAGTGCTTATGAGTGCTGCTGCCGCATACGGTTATTTAGCGTAGTAGTTGCCTTTTGTTTTTGGAGGATTAAATACATGTTTTGACCCTCAAAATGCAAGAGAAACTTTTTTTTTTTTAACTACCGCCTGACAGCTATTATTCAGCTCAGGGGTGGCCTCTTCGTATAGGCGTTAAATTATAACCTGTTGATGACAGGCTGTGTGCAGCTAATTTCTACAAATTACCGCTAGTTCAAGGAATTTGTTTTCAGAATTATACCCCTTTCTCTGTAATTTTGTCAATTCTGATGGCTATAACTCATATGTATTTGCACGTTCTTTGCATGAAATGCAAGAGGAAGGCTTAATAATTTTCATTTGCTCTAGCGCCAACGTCTATCAACGAAACGTCACATTTTTCTGCACTGTGTCGGCTTAATAATATTGTAGCTCATATAACTTGCTCCCATTTTTTTTGTAAATGTCTGGCGTTAGCTGGAATGGGATAATAGATTTGTCTCGACCAGGAGGGGTCAATGGTATCATTATTAACACTTTCAGGCTCATCTACTCTCTCAGTTGAGTAAATCTACCTGGCATGAACGACAATACAGTGTGAGAGAAGGATGAGAAGAGGCTAACTTTTTTTTTTTCTTTTGGCAGTTACCCTTCTCGCCTCACCTGGTTGACTGCAAGGCCGAACCTCGCCATAAAGGTATAGTAAGCCTCATTTCACTTTGTTTTCTTAGGGCAGGCTATCAAAAAAAAAAAAAGAAAATGGAAGCTACGGTATGTGATTAATGATCAGTGTTTTTAATCGTATATTGGTGGTCTAGTGGTTGGAATGCCTCGATCAGGGTGATGGTCTTGCTTAGGAATTTTTTGTTATTCGGACCGTGTACTCCCACCAAAGAAATAGGCTGGTCATCTATCTATAAATTTTCTGGAGTACGGTAACCTAGTCTCGGGCGCAAATATCTTGAAGGGAGTAATATGACACGGGCTGTTGCCTTTCCAGTAGGTTTATATCGTCGTAGTTTGCATAGTCTCACGCAATTCAGTGTTAACTCGTTTAGTAAGCTGATGTCCTTTTCACAGTACTCATCCCATTCCCAGACGTTTGTGTTCACCTTAGGATTTTTTCAACTGGAAAGGTTGGATATATCCTTCATTTACCATTCACTATAAAAGGTGTTCCTCAGAATTAAAAATAAAGCAGTAAAATACCCAACCAGACTGAAGAGATTGAGGTGTTGTACAGAAAGATATAAATAATACGAAAAGACGCTTCAGAGCCTTTTTAAGCCCAGGACTATGTGACCCTATTCCCCCTTTCCATGTAGATGAGAAACTGTATTCTATAGTAATCCCTTCTCTTCCTTTCCAGTCAAGATTTCCATGTTTGTTCCTTTTAAGAGTCATGGCACTTGTTTGTTGCTTTCCTTCTAAGCCAGAGGGTATGGTGGGTAGGGGGAAGACCCTTCGCCTTTCCCAGCTTTCTCACACGCGTACATCACATTATAGTTCTTTGCTGTAATTAGTTTCACCTCAACAGGTAACTTAGATGTGGGCCAACACATTTCTTAATATCCTTTAATGTGGCCAGTTCTTGGCATAGACTTGACAGTAAGTTCCCCAATGTGCCACATTCCCGAGCTTGTCACCACCTTGGAACTACTACCAACCATCCCTATTTAAGTACACACTAGGACTTTCATTTAGAACTGATATCATATTAGCAGGAGCGTTTATTTGGCATGTCAGTTGTTCTTGTGAAAAATTTGTAAATCTTTTTCAACAGTACCGTATTCAGATTATTACTGCAGACTGTTACATTCCCCAGAATGAGTCCGAACTTGTCCTTTCAGTCAACAGACCACTCATTGTAAGGACTTGACTACCTCCTTCCCCTATGTATTCTCTACACATTTTCCATGGCCTGTTCCCTACCTGTCCTCCTCTTTCCCCTCTTTCACTTTATCTGGAATATATATTTTCATATCTGCTTCTCGACATCTATATCTTTCCGTCCCCCCTCATACCTTTCTCTCATGCCTCCTCAGTATCTATCTACGACCCCATTTCTCTTTTCACGTGTCTTTGCCCCTCCTTATAGCATTATAATTCATGTCTTTTCTAACTACACTTTTTACCTTCACCAACGAAATGGGAGGAGGTTATGTATTCACTCGTGTCTGTTTGTGTACAAGATGTCTCCATAAGTTGTTATCGGGTTTCACTGAAAGTTGGTGGATAGGTGGACAGTGGGTCAAAGAAAAATTTATTAGATTTTAAGGTGAACCTGGATCCGGATGCAGGAAATCAAAAATTTTATTGGCGTTGGTGAACGTATGCGCTCTCCGAAATTGTGTAACAGGGCAGAGTAAGACCATTGAATTAACTGAAAATGTGAGACTGTAAAAGTATCCCTCTTGTAGGAAAGAGGAATTATAACACTAATCATAAATTGTAATGGCGTTTGTGGATGTATGCGCTATCTGAATGCTTTCTGGTTTCTTCCTGTATCTTTTATCTGCCTTCCGCAGCTTAAAATATTTCCATCCCTCTGATATCTCTCTTCCTTGACTCCCCAACAACTATCTCGTCAACATAGGAAGCATAAGAGACTTTCTATCGCCTCTTCTTAAACGATGTAATTTCCAAACACCACCAAAACGTTGTAGTAAGGTATATGTAGTTAATGTCATTCTAATGCCGACGCAGTGTACACCAGTTACGTACAAGAGAGTATTAACGTTTCATATAAAGAAATAAACCGGAAAGGAAGAAGTGTTGGTGGGCATCCATGTCTGACGAGAATACTAGCCTCACTATCTCTCTTGTTTCTCACCATCCTCTCACCTTGTCTCTCTTACTCGTCTTTGTTGCCTCTTTTTTTTCCCTGCAGACTCCTACTAACCTCAGGCCTCTGGCATCCCCATCTCTCTGTTTCGCCAATATACCCTTCTTACACCTCACCCTCATTTTTCGTTTCATTTTTATCTTTCTCCTCCATCTAGTCTTATTCTCACCTTTTTATCGCCTTTCTTTCCTCGGCATCTTCTCCGTATTCTCACAGTCACCTCATTCTCACTTTGATTTTTCTTTGTCTTGCATATTTTCTGATTGC
>JAGKTI010008930.1:0-15930 GCA_018397915.1 Birgus latro
CTTTCCCTTCCTCTTCCTCCTCCTCTTTCTCCTCCTCCTTCTCCTCCGTCCCCTTTGAAGTACCTCCACATATTCACTGATTCAGAAAACTTGATAGACTGTACATAAAGACGCCAAGCTAAAGAAGAATTATATATTAAACGCGGAACATCTACCCGAATCATCCCTCTCATCACCATTCGTTGCCCTACCTTGTCTCTTCCCTGTTTAGATGCTTTCAGAAATTCAGGGATTCTTGACGAGTATTGCTAGATTTCAGGGTGCCTCTTTGATCAGTGCCTTGAAACTGTAATCCCTAAGTTTATTATGCAGCGATTATTTAGGATTAGTGGAGAATTTCTGACTGTATTTTTGGCTCGATGTGATGGCCTTTAAGTATTGCAAATCTAGTTACAATATTCGTGGTTATACAAGATTATAGCAAGTTTATGGTGCTTTTTTAGGGATAATTATGATGTCCTAAAAACACTGTAAAGTCTAACTACATAGTGATTATACAGAATTACTGATGGTATTGAAGGTTTTGCTGTTTTAGAGAGAAAGCTTACTGAGACACTGCAAAGTTTGACTACATATTTAATGCAAAAAAGAAAGAACTAATTGCAGAACCATTGCTCTCTGCTCCACCCTCTCTCCCGAACCAGCGCCCCCCTGCCCCCTAGATGCAGCGCCCTCTTTACTGCCCCCCGAACCAGAGCCCCTCCTGCCCTGCGAACCAGCGCCCCCTGATCCCCCAGAACCAGCTCTCTCCCTGACCTCCCCGAACCGGCGCCCCCTCTCTCGACCCTCCATAAGCAGCATCTCCCTGCCTTCCCTCCCCACGAACCAGCTCCCCAACCCCCTCAGCTCCCCAACCCCGCAGCTCCCCAACCTCCCCGACCTTTATGAAGCCGTCAGCACCACCCTCACCTTCCCTCCTGACGCTGCTGCGGGTCGGAATGTAATTATGGCGAGCAGGAATGAGGAACCCACGATAAAAACTCCAGGTGGCATGACAGATGAGAGGAGGACATGATGGAGGGTGATTTGGTGTGGTGAGAGGGAGTGGTGATGAGTTGTGATGAAGGGTAATGTATATAACAAGAGAGGGCAGCGTGTAGTGGTGAAAAGAAGTGGTAATGAGTTGAGAGACGGGAGATGGACGGTGAAATGTGACGAGAAATGAGAGCTGGATATGAAGCAGGGTGATTTGGAGTGGTGTGAAGGAGTGGTGATGAGTTGTGATGAGGTTGGATAATATATAGCAAGAGTATATGAAACAGGGTGACTTGGAGTGGTGAGGGAGAGTGGCGATGTGTTAGAGAGAGAGAGAAAGAAAAAAATATATATATAAAATGAGGAGTGCATGTAGGAGATTGATTTGGAGTGTAGAGAGAATGAGTTGTTGATTGAAAGAGTCCATGCAAGAGGGAGATTTGGAGTGGCAGGAAGGAAGGACATTGAGCTGAAATTGAGAAGGATGACGAATAGGAAGGAGTACATGAGGCAGGATGGTCTGGAGTGGTAGGAGGGATTGGTAATGAATTGTTCTAGTGATGGAGATACACGTATTTTCCCTTCTATTTTCATGCTTTTTATATTCTTCTCTCCTTGCCTTTTCTTTCTTTCCCTCCGATCCTTCTTATTCTCTCTTCCTCCTCTCTCCTCCCTCTCCCCTCATCTTCTCTCCCTCCCCTTAGTCTCCCCCTCTCTTCCCTTCCCTCCTCTCTCTTCCCTCCCCTCCTCTCCTTTCCTCCATTACTTCCCACAATAGGACAGATATGACCCTGGCACAACATACCCCGTTCTCCATCATCTCAGGGAATGGCCCCTCCACCTCGGAATAACCCCGGCCCACCGTCGTATTCCCTGCCATAAACAAGAGACACGGAATGAAACGATGTCTGATGCGGCCTTTTGTTTCGATGTATTTGTGATATAGTTAGACAGACGGATAGATAGATGGACAAATAGATAGGTTAACAGATAGACTGGGATAGATTTTTACCGTGCTATAAACAAACAGTGGATGAAACGATGTCTGATGCGGGCTTTTGTTTCAGTGTGTTTGTGATGTGGATGGATAGATTGGCGGGTAGATAGATAGATGGACTGGGATAGATTTTTACTTTGTTATAAAAAAAACAGTGGATGAAAAAATGTCTTTTAGTTTTGTGGCAGGGAGCATAGATAAATAAATTGATGGACTGGGATAGATTTTACCATGCTTTAAACAACAGACAGAGAATGAAACAGTGTCTGATGGAGGCATTTATTTTCTTATATATTCCAGGTGCTTTAATGAGAGAGAATACAGCGTGAGGCACTGTTGGGACAAGAAGAGAGACGAACCAGGCAAGGCAGGGAAGGAAAATAAAAGGTATGGTAGCGAGTATGGTAGTAATTATGGGGGGGTGGTTGTGAGTATGGTACTGAGGCAGGTAATGAGTATAATTATGGTAGAGAGTACGGAAGTGGGAATGGTAGCCAAGGCACTGGGAGTATGGTAATGAGTCGAGTAGAAAGTGAGAATGGTAGCAAGGCAGGTAACAAAGCAGGTAGGGTAGGCTAGGGTAGGGTAGGGTAATTAGTGAAGATAGGGCAGAGAAGGCAAGAATAAAGGGTTGGATAGTATAGGGCAGGCCAGGAAGAAAGGTTAGGGTAGGGAGCGGGAGTAAAAGGTAGGATAAGGTAGGTAGAGAGGGTAGGAAAGGTACGGTAGGGCAGGGCAAAGCAGGTAGTGAAGGAAGGGTAGGACAGGTAGGTAAGGGCAGGTAGGAGGAGCACGGGGCCATTATTCTCAGGTATTACAAGGGCGGGGTGTGGTGGGTGTGTATTAAGCTGTTGAGGAGTGTGTCTGCTGGCCGGGACGCTCTTCTAGACACTGTGATAACTCCACCCCCCGTAGAGAGGCGCGTCGACCCCCACCGTGGCCCCTGTGTTAAGTGGACACCCCGCAGGTCGACCTCCCTCCCTCCCTGCCCTGCCCTGCTCCACCCTGCCCTGCCCTGCTTAGTGACTGTTTATGCCCTTTCCTACCACCCCTTCAACACCCTCACTGCCACTGAATGCTGCTCTGACTTGCCCTGCTCTGCCCTGCCCTGCCCTGCCCTGCCCTGACCTTTCTTGCTCTGCTCTGCCTTGCCTCACGCCCATCCTTTCCCTACCCTGTCCAAGCTTCCCCTACCCTACCCTACCCTACCCTACCCTACCCTACCCTGCTGTATCCAAAACAAGCCTTTGCAAAGCTGTCTATCCAAATGGTGAGTGAAAGTGTAAATATCAAGAGAGAGAGAGAGAGAGAGAGAGAGAGAGAGAGAGAGAGTTGAAAGTCGGGCCGTATGAAACAGGGTGATGATGAGTGTGAGAACGTGGGAGAGTTAGGGTGCGTGTGGGTGTGTCCGAAGTAGGGTGAAAAAGAAGGATGGTGTGTGAATGCGTTCGTAGAGTGTTAAAGAGGTGTGTGTGTGTGTGTGTGTGTGTGTGTGTGTGTGTGTGTGTGTGTGAGGTATAAGATTAACAACAAGAGACCATAAATATGTTTGTATTAAAGTGTATCAGAAGAAAGTGAGTGTGTGAAAAATATAGTGAATGTTCGAGTGCGTGAGAGAGAGAGAGAGAGAGAGAGAGAGAGAGAGAGAGAGAGAGAGATGAAAAACGTGTAAATGGTGTCAAAAATAGAATGGTGATAGAGAGGGAGTGTGTAACTGCGGGAGTGAGGGCGTGTCAGAAATAGAATGACCCAAGGGAGAGTGTGTGAATGTGTTAGTAAGAGAGAGAGAGAAGGGGGACTGTGTGTGTGTGTGTGTGTGTGTGTGTGTGTGTGTGTGTGTGTGTGTCGTAAACATATTGCTAGTGTCAAATCTAAAGTGTGGCTAAGAATGTTACAGTGAACGAGCATCAGACAGTGTGTGAGTGCGTGCGTGTGTGTGAGAATGAGAGTGCGTAGGGTGTGTATAAAAGTGAGTGTGTGTAGTCAGCAGTTTGCCCATTCAGAGAAACAGTGTGGGGATCAAAGACAGTATGAGAGTGCGTGCAACAGAGTGACAGTGAGAGTGTGAATGCAAAAGTGTAATGAATAAGTGTGAGGTGGGAGCGTGACTGCAGTACGTGAGTGTCAGACAGTGAATGTGAGAATGACTGTAAGAATGAGTGAGTGGTGTGTGTGCTGGCAGTAAGTGAGCCTCAAAGACAGTGTGAAAGTGCAGGCAAGAGTGTGAGATTGACCGTGATGGTTTCTCTCGGGTGCCGGCCCTACCACTCCCGTCCGTACCCCGCCTCTCACTCTGCATAAGAATGACCATAACATTCCACACCGGACGCCCCAACCAACAGTAAAATTCAGTAAAGCATCCCAGTCATTCCAGTGACCCATGTGACCCACGCCACTCCTTCCCTTTTGACCAAAACGGGGTGGCATGCATGCTGGGTGGGAGCGTGGGTTTGGAAGTTTGGTAATATGGTGTACTCACGAAAAAGAACTGAGGTGAATGCCTATTGAGTGCTTGAGGATATTAAAGAAGGCTACGTTTTTTCTGAGTCTTAATTTGCCCCTAGAATATAACCTGCTGTAGTCGATGTTACACACAGGTCTTCAATTTACTATCTGGTAAACTGGGGAAAGAAACTGTGTCCACCAGTCTGACAGGCACGGAAAATGAACTCGGGTGCTACAAGCTGCCGATTGGAAGTGCTAACCACTCCACCACTGGTTCTCCCTTAAAGTCACACACACACAAACACACACACACACACACACGCGACACTTCAAAGCCCCTCGTAACTTAGGCCACTCCACACGCAAAACAACTGTGCCCTCTCTCGTACACACCTCCCCTTCGTTCATAATCTACGTCTTTACCCCAGAGTTGCAAAAATTCTGTGTCGCTCATTCATGTGAGGTTGTGAAGGGAAATGATGGAGGAGATGAAGGAGAAGGGAGGGAGAGAGATGGAGGGGGTGGATGAGGGAGAAGGGAGGGGGAGAGATGGAGGGGGATGTGGGAGATAGGGTGATGAATGGGAGGGGTGAGAGAAGGGAAGTGATGAGAGGGAGGAAGAAGAAGATGAGATGGAGTGGAGACGTAGAGTGATGAATGGGAGAGATGACAGTGGGGAAGCGATGCATAGAGAAGAGCAAGGAAGAAGGGGGAGTGATATAGGAGATGAATTATATAAGGTAAGAGGGAGATAGGGTGATGAAAGGTTGAAATGAGAGAGATGAATGATATAGTGGTGAAGGAGGGGAGATGAGGTGAAGGAGAGGAAAGGTGTGGGAGGATAAAGTGGACGTAGAAAGAGGAGCGTAGATAGATGAAAGAGAATGTGAGGGAGGGGGGAGATAAGGGGAGAAGGAGGAGAGGGAGGAAGTGAGTGAGAGGTAAGGGGGGTGGAGAGAAGAGGAGGAGAAGGCGAGACAAAAAGCACGTCTCCCCATAACTCAAGCGACATGACAGCCCCCCTCATCAACACGCTATCCCCTTACTCTTTATTTTTGCCACTCATTCTTCTTCTCTTTATATCATTACTTTAATCTTTGTCATATTTATCATCTCTATCCTTTTCCTTACTGATATATTTAACACATAACCTCTCACTGTTAGCGTGTAATATGAAAAGTAAATCGCTAAGGAAGAGGGGCTACGGGAATTCTGCGGTGCGTGACAAGTGATCTCTTGATAGGAAACCCGAAAAACAAAAGGAGTGAATACGGTGGGTGAACTAGTGTAAAATGTGGAATAAATCGCTTAGGAAACGGGGATACGAGGCCTCCCGTGCCCCTGACTCCCCCGTGCCAACCAGAATACGACAGTGGGCGCGACAAGTGAACCCCACATGATATATTGTAAGAAACCCGAGGAGGCAAAGCAGTGGATATGATGGGTGAGGAGGCGTCTGTCCAGCATCACACTGACACACACTTCCGCGTTGGGGGGCTCTGTTACACCTAGGAATGAGGGGCGGGGGTGTACTGGGGGAGGAGTGATGGCCTACCTAGGGATACTTGCACGTGTAGATGATTCATGCACTCATATAAATCATGTAAGGATGGTTTCACGTTCATATGTCCTCATGTACAGGTGGTCCCTGGTCCCACGTACAAATGTTCCCACGTACAGATGACCCCACGTACAAATGGTCTCACGTAAACACACACACACACACACACACACACACACACACACACACACACACACACACATGACATTACCATCGTCCCTACTCGTTGTTATTTGGCAAAAACAAGTAATAAACAAATCATTTTACCTCAAAAAAGAAAGAGAAAAAAATGAATAACTCTCCCTCATTTCACCCAACACTCAGCTGGACCAGAGGGAAATGAAACAGTGTGAAAAAGAAAATGAAACAGAAACTCTTATATCATTTCCCTGTCCACAAAGAACACAAATTAATATAAGGCTGTACACATGCAAAATACATACGTGCATTGCAAATAATAGGGAGGGAAGGAGGTGGCAGGGTGAAGATATTGGTGAGGGTGAGACAGCGGGAAGGTGAATTAAGAAAGGTATGAATAGACGAGGAGATGAAATGAAGGAATGATGAAGGGACGGAATGGCGACGCAAGATATTTGACGAGATAGGGGTGTTGTAATGAAGGAGGGTGGTGGTGAAGGTGGGGTGAAGGAAGGTGGTGGTGAGAAGGAGGGGTGAAAGAAGGTGGTAATGGTGGTGAAGGGAGGTTGTGGTGAAGGAAGATTATAGGAGGGGGATGGTGTAAGAGGGGAGTGGGGTGATGGAGGGGGGATGATGTAGAAGTGTGATGGCGAAGGAGGAGAAGAGAGGAAAGGGTTTGGTGAAGAAACGGGCTTGTTGCTGTATTGGTGGAGAGGATTTTGAAGAAGGATGGAATTTACTGGTGGTGAAGGAAGGGAATTCGTGATGGAGGGTGGTGGTGATGGAGGAGGGGGAGTTTAGTGATGACGATGAGAATATGAGTGTTGTATACCGTATATTTTGAGTTCCCAGCTTCATATATTGGTATCTTGTTCCATAGTGCCATCGTTCCATAGTGCCATTGTTTCATAGTGCCATTGACTGCTGGTGTGCTAGAGTTATACCCAAATTATGAACTTCTGTAGTAATTATGTTGCCCAAAAGAGTCCAGGTCATACAGAAGCTGATGCATTTTGACAGTGAACACAATTTCAGTTCGTGCGTATAGGATATAGTGCTTCCATAGGCGGGTTATACTTACTGTAAATAGGAGAGTTGCGTAAATGCGAGAGTGCGGCGTATGTGTGAGGAATAGGCGTATACTCGTGTTAGTTATTACACACACACACACACACACACACACACACACACACACACACACACACACACACACACACGCACACAGAGAGGAAAAGGAGGGAGAAAAGGAAAGAGGAAGAAGGAAGGAGTGGGAGGCGGTGCGGGAGAGATGAAGTGGTCAGTCCCTAGATTTATTCCGCTCACACTTGCATTGCCCTGCTCGTTGAAAAACTGATTATATCCCCTTCATGTTCCTCCTGCTGCTGCCTCCAAAGCCTTCCCTGCTGCACCTGCTCCCCACTCCCCCTCCCCTCCTGCTCATACATTCTTGAAGCTGTAAGAAAGTGATGCAGTGGATTTTCTTTCTGGCGTGATTTCCCTTTTCGTTTCGTCTTTCTTCTTTCTTTCTGTCCTGTCTCTTGTTGTCTCTTCCTTTATTTTCCCTTCCCCTCCCCTCCTACCCTCCTTTACCCCCGTCAGTCCCCCCCTTTCCTCTTTCCTTCAGATCTCCTTTCTCTCCTCACCATCCGTCTTTACTCCAGACGATCCAGTCTCTCATCATTCCACTCCCCTCATTCTTCCTTCAATAAATAAGCTGATGACTAAACTTCTAGACTGACACCCCACGGCAACATCACCTTTTGACCGGCAGACAACCATTCCCCTCACTCTCTAGTCCCTCTCCCCTCACCCTCTTTTTTTACCCCACTTCTTCCGCCTCTCCCCTTTCTCTTACCGAACCAAAACTTCTCTCCTTACCCTCTGTATACTTACCCCTCTCCCATCTCTTACCCACTTCACCCTTCTCCCATCATCCCCCATTACTCCAAGCATTCAACACTCCCCTGTCTCCCCCTCGTCACACATACACCCCTCCCCCACGTCCCCCTTCAATAAGTAACCACACAACTGGACTTCCGGAGCGACAACCCCACGACAACGTCACCTTCTGAGTGGCAGACGACCTTTGCCACTGACACAACTTGGTTGGCGTTGGAGTGGCAGGGGAATCTTAGATCATCAAGGGCGACGTGAGGGGGGGACTTGTATTTTTAACGCTTGACATTTTGCTGCCTGACGTGCTAATCCTTATTTGTTGCGTGACGGGGTGGCTATTAAGTAGTAAAGCCTTCAACTCCGCTGACGAGTCCACCTGCATGTTTTACGCGCCTTAATGTCGGATTGCAAACTCAACACGTCCATATTGAAGGTGGGAACGAAAAAAAATTGATTTGATTTTTTTTTTTTTTCCCTGTTTTTTTTTTTTTTTTTTTTTGAGAGAGAGAGAGAGACCTTAATTCCAGATTGCAAACTGAATATGTTGATGGTACTGAAGGGGCAAAAACTAAAATAAAATCCTGAGTGGAGACTTAACATTTTTTTCGACACTGAGGAGGAAAAAATAATTATGTTATTTTGTAAGTGATATAAATTTAATATATATATTTTTGGCCTTCACTAGTCTGGATAGGTACTGTAAAGAAAACGACAGAGGAAGATTACAAAGATTTTAGTTCTGTTTACATTTTTCTTTTACAAAATAGTGTCTTGAATCAGCTTAGATATTCAGCATTTAAAGATAGGGTGGGGGGACAAGGGTTCATGGGTGAGTTGGATTTTTTTCTTGTGTTTGTGTGTGAGTGTGTGTTTTATAAATTTCGGATTTGTACTCAGCTGGATGTTTTATAGTGAGGGTTGTGTGTGTGGTGATACGATGTTGACTGACACCACAGCCGGGAGGAACACGCTCTTTCTACTCTTGATATCGAGTGACATTTGTGATATAAATTAATTCCAAGACACAAGTGACACACGTGCGTATTAGACACACACACACACACACACACAAACACACACAGAAAGGCAATGAACGAGAATGACAGAAGGGGCGGCACCAAAACTCCAAACCAGGGCTCACTCAAAACATCTGGATCAGGGATATTGTGAAAGGTTGAAAATGCCACCAAGACACGTTGTTGTCGAGGAGGTTGAAGGAGGGGGATGAGTGGGGGTGAGGGAGTGGGGGGAGAGTTAGGGGTGGTGGAATAATTGAGAGGTTGGGGGATGAGAGGCGAAGGGGAGATATAGTGAGCGGTTTGGGGATGAGGGGGGCATAAAGTGAGATGCTGGGGATGAGGGGAAGGGAGATAAGCGAGGGGTAGGGGTGAGGAGATGAGTGGGGGTATGTGAGGTATGGGGAGAGAGGGAAGGAGGGAGGGAGGGAGGAGGTAAGAGAGTGCAAGTGATGCAGGGAAAGAGACGATGATTCATGATCCGTCACGCCTACGTTTCCATTTCTCCTATCTCACTCTTTTCAGTCACTATTTTCTTTAATTTTCACATTCTTTCTCCATTTTATCACACGTATATCCCCTCATACCATTTCTCCTTCCTCTTCTCTCTTTTTTTTTTTTCCCTCCCTTCCCCTCTCCTCTTCTCTCATTCCTCCTCCCTTCCTCCTCATGCGGTTTCTTTTCCTCGGCCTTCTTTCCTTCCTTTCCCCCGTCTGTCTCCTCATCTTTTCTCTCGTCCATCCCTCTTTTCCTTTCTTACATTCCTGTATTCTTCCTCCTTCTTTCCCTCTTTTCTCATCCCCTCTTTCCAGTTTCCTTTCCCCTTCTCTTCTCAGTTCCCCTCCCCATCTCAACATCTCTCCAATTGTCACCTCTCTACAATCTTACTAAATAGCCTTGTCTTTCCTTTTTTTTTTTCAGTCTTCCCTCTTTCCTCGTTTTCTTTTCTCCCCAGTCTTACTCAAGCTCTCTCTCCTCCCTTCTCCTCTCCCTGTCTCTCCCCTTATTTCTTCTGTAGTTATTATTGCTGCTCCCTAGCTCCCTCGTCTCCCCCACCCATTCCTCACCTTTCCTCCCACCCTCTCGTCATCTGTTCTCCCCCACTTTCTAGCTGTTTCTCCTCCCCTCTCCTCTCCTCTTCCGTCCCCTCCCCTTTTCTCTTCCCCTCTCCTCTCCTCTTCCGTCCCCTCCCCTTTTCTCTTCCCCATACTCTTTCCTTTCTCCTCTTCCCCTACTCTCTCCTCCTCACTTCTCCCTCTCCTCTCCTCTCCTCTTTTCTGTTCTCTCCCCCATACTCTTTCCTCCTGTCTCCTCTCCCCCTACTCCCTCCTCCTCACCCCTGCCTCCCCTCTTCCAGTACTTGACAGCACCTAAACAATTCATTTACTTCAGGACGTCATTGGTGAAGGTGAACTGAAGACAAGAATACGGAACTAAGGCCCGAATTCTCCCTCACACCTTTTCCTAAGCGATTTATTTTGTTTATTACATCCTTAGGACCTCTTCTGTGTTACATAAATCCTTCCACTATCGCCACACTCTGCATGAATAACGTACTATGGGATTTTAACCCCCAAAATAAATCACTAAGGAAGAGTGATTTTTTCTGCACACTCCACCAGTTTCATCAAAACATACTACGGTAGCATATTTTCCGTGGCGATTTATTTTACGTAACACACCTTAACATATCCTTGTGTGCCCTTTTCGGTGTTTTACTGTCTATATGCTTTACATCAGTGGCTTGCAGGAGATGACTGAAGTTTAATGGGCGGGATAATTCGCTAAGGAGGATGCGTTACGGGATATCCAGACCCATTAATATAAAAACCACTTGACCAACAATACATTAAGTTGGCGAATTTCGTTTGGGTAAATTAATACGGTTTAAATATCGACTTAGTGTAAGAAGGATATATTGGTGTAATGTGCAGGATAAACAGCAAAGGAAGAGGTGCTAGGAACTACTTTACCTGGAGTGGAAGTAGATTAAGTAGGTACATGGACCGTCACCTCCCTCATACCATCTCTCCTCCCCCGTCATATCGCCATTCTGCGCCCCTCCACCGCTATTGGGCAACCTCCACTCATATGAAAGATGGCAGGAGCGGGCTGGACCAATGGCGCGGCCTCGGTATATTAATATGATGACGTCAGACCGCAATCATATCACACACTTCGCACAGTCGCAAGAAACCGCGCGCGACAAACATTTCCTGCCTGAGTAGACCACGAAGCTAACTCACCTCAGGGGCCAGTAACGCGGAAATAAAGGCGAAATAAAATAGAATAAAGGGCGTAAAGGAGGTAGAGAGAGAGAAAGATAATAAAGGAGAGTTAAGGGGCTTTGGCAGCAACTGCGTCTGGCCGCGTATATGAAGGATGGATCATAACTCGATCCCGGATTGGTTGAAGTTATGATGCCGCTCAGAGACGCCGCACGCCCATTGGCTCTCCCCTCCTGGCTCCCCCCTTCACGCAATATTGAGCCTTATTGTGTCTTACGGCCCTGTGCTCAAATCTTGCGAGCGTATTGTTTGAGGGACGTATTTTTCTTGTGGGGTAGGAGCTTCGACACACTTCCTTGTCAGCGATTTATTTTGCCTTTTACACCTCAGGTTCCACCTCTTGCAATATTGATCCTTACTGTTTCTTACGCCCTTTGCCCAAAACTTACCTGCGCTTTGTTTAGATGAAGGGGCTTATTCTAGGTGTGTAGGAGTTACGTAACATTTCCCCTTTAGCGATTTGTTTTGACTGCCACACCTTAGCAGTTTCTTATTTCTTATTTAGCCGTATTGTATCTTACGGCCCGTGCTGAAAACTTAGGGGCGCAGTGTTAAGACTGAGGGATGTATTTTAGGTGTGGAGGTGCTACGAGTATATCAAAGAAAATAAGAGACATGAGTATTATGGTGTACATGGAGAATTATTTAAGTGTTAAGTTGCAATATATGGGATAAATCGCTAGAGGAGAGGGGCCACGGAGCCTCCCATGAAACTAGAGGTCTTTAGTGACTGCCATGAGTTCGTGCGGCTTGCTCATTTCCTGCTGCCGTGGTCTTGAGGGGTGAATAAAAGATTCTAACGTATTCAGAGAGCTGTAAATGCTGAACTGAGAGGCTTGACATTTTGCATCGAGGTAGAGACGGGGTGTGGGGGAGCCAGCACCACCTCTCAGAAACTCTTTTGTCAAGTTAAGTATTACCTTAAGAAGTTTTATTTAAATCTGTAACTTGTGGACCCCAGGAGCGAGTAATTAAGAGATATTCCCACTCCGCCTCAACTTTAAAATGAAATTGGAATCACAGGAAGTCCAAGCGTGGAATAATGGAGGAGGTGAGTTGGAATCTATTCACAACACTCCATCGTTTTACCTCATTTTGGTAGGTTGGTGAGTGGTGCAGCCGCCTTCATGGTTTTTATTTGTGTTTGCGTGTGGTTAGTGTGTATCTTGGATGGTTCTGTGGAGAGAGAGCGAGAGAGAGAAAGAGAGAGAGAGAGAGAGAGAGAGAGAGAGAGAGAGAGAGAGAGAGAAATATGTCAGCTCTGCATAGTTTACGAGTGAGAGTGAGGGAGGGAGGGAGATGGGGGAGAGGGGTGGTGTTAAAAATTTCACATGAATATCATTAGAATAGGGTTTTTTTCCTTATTATGCAAAGGTTAGAGTATTGATGAAGGGGAGGCAGGTAAATGTTACATCAAAGTTCACCTCTCCCACCGGCCCATGTTAACTTAATTGTGCCCTCTTCCTCCACCCTAATGACAGATGCACGATTTTTTTTTTTCAGTGCTCTTTTTGCTCCTTCACTGCGATTTTTTGTTTCTTCTGTCTGTCTCTGCCTCACTTTATTTTTTTTTTATCTCTGTCTCTGTCTCACTTTTTGCCAATGACCTGTACGTCTATCCTGTAAAAGCTGCTCTGTCTTTCGGTTTTGTACGTGGAAACTTTGTGAATCATCCTGCTGGTGGAGCTTTGTGAGCTGTTGAGTGGGTAGGCTGGTGAGTAGGTGTTCACGTGGGTTGGTGGGTGGATGAGTGCGTGAGTGAGTGAGTGGGTTCCCGAAGGACGAAGCAGGAGATGAAGTTAAGTTGCTAGTTGTTTTAATTGTCTGAGTAAAATGAAAAATACGACGTCGTGTTGGGAAAGTTCACAATCCGATAACATATTTGATTATTTTATTCTTGCTGCCACCTGTCAATATTTCTGTATTTAGGAAGGACTCCGAGCAGGGAACATGGTAATGAAGTCCATGTCTGTCCTTCATTCAAATTGGCTCTCCGAAGCTGAATAAAATCGTGTGGTACCAGAAAGGATGAATTACAGACAAAGTCACCGGTTGCAAGGGGTTAAGGACAAAGAGTACTCACTTCACTATGGCATGAGCCAAGCTCCCTGGAAATGACAGTGGAAATAGGGTTGTTTCTTTGAGTGGAAAGGAGGGGCATTATTCAGGGAAAGTTAGGGTGAGGCTGTTGATCAATATGTGGGAAATTAGCCTCGTGAATATTGCAGCGTGAATGTTGCTTCGTCAAAGATGCAACATGTGTATTGTGAACTGTTGAGTGTGTTGTTGTGCATGACGGAGGGATTGGAATGGGAGGGAGTAGGACTAAAGATTTGGGATAGGATGGATTCGAAAGGGACGGGCTAGGATGAGAGGGAGTGGGTTAGAAGATTTGAGACAGGATGGATTGGAAAGAGAGGGACTGGGAAGGAAGTTACTGTGATGGGAGCAACTGGGAAGGGACGCAGGTGGGAGGGAGTGAGTTGGACTGAGAAAGGAGGGACTGGGTTCGGATGGAGTAGGAAAGGAGTGATTAGGAACGGATGGATATGGGAGGAATTTGGGGTTGGAGAAATTGGGATGGGAGGTATTGGGATGAGAGGGATTGGGTAAACATTTTTCATTTTACCGTGATCATTTATTATAACTAACGCAGTATCATTGAGCAAAATACCAGGACTGTGAAGCTGCTAAAAAATACCCCAGCTCATACGTTCACTGCCACATTATACAAGAGTGTCATCCCACCAGAGTTCCAGATAAATACAGTGCCACATCACACACTACCACTCAGTGCCACAGTGCCACATCTCAGCAGTCCCGTACCACCACATAAAACAACAATGCCGCCTTACAACAGACCTGTACTGTTAAATACCTGAACAGTTCCACATCAACACACTGCCACATACCCATCGTACCACACCACACGCTGCCGTGGTGCCCTATTGCACTGTACCACCACACAACCACATCACGATATCACCATGAAACCTCAACCTCACTCTCCACCACAGTGCTACAATGCTCACCTCTGTCTTAGTACTGCACCACATCACAAAAGTACCACACCACATTACCACCACACCAACACTGCAGTACCACTTCACCACCTTACCACACCACACACCACCACCACAGTAAATGCCTCACCATATGATACTACCACCGCACCATCACACCACAGTACTACCACACCACTACCCAACCCCACTGTCATCACCAGGGGCGTAGATTTTTTGTAAGGGGGGGGACGCAAAACATAAGAAATTATACATTTATGAGCGGTTATAATATATCAAAATACACACACTCCAAATAGGCATAGGCAAATACTTACATGAGTTACATGACTTACATCAAATGCATAAAGTAACAGAGTAACTCAAAGGACCGAAAATATACGTGACGACCGGAAAAGTTTCAAACACACTTTGGAATTCCAAGGGGGGGGCAGTTGCCCCCCCTGCCCCCCCCCTCCGGACGCCCATGACCATCACCACAGCGAGTACCCCACCGCACGACATTATTACTGCACCACACATTCACCACACAACACAGCCACACAACATCACATCCCACTACCAACACACACACCTCACCACACCACACTACTAACATACCAAACATCAACAAACCAGCACACCAACGACCCACTGCACACCCCACCACATCACCTCAGCACCACAATACCACACCAGTAGAGCACCACACCACCACAGTACCACACCACCACACTGGATCGTCATGGTGGTGGTGGAGAGGCTGGTCAGCGAGCCTCGGCGACACATGTCTGGAAGGGTGCCAGCGGGAAGGAGGGGGGGGAGTGTTTCCTCCTTCCCCTCTCCTCCATCACTCCTTCCCTCCCTTCTTCCCTCCTCTATCCCTCCCTCCTTCCATCCCACCTCCCTCCCTCCCTTCTTAACGCCCTCCTTCATTCACTCATCTCTCTGTCACTTCTTTCTTCGACTTTTCTTCATAGTCCTTCTTTTAAGTCTTTGTTTCCTACTTTTTCCTTCATTTATTCATCACTCTCCTTCGGCCATTTATACTTCCATCTCTTCTGCTTTCTTTTCCTTTCATAATCTCGTTCTTATCTACTTCCTTCAGTCATATTTTCCCTCCTTCTGTTTGAGCCTTTGTCTCTTTCTCTCTCCGATTCATTCATTCATTCATTCTCTCCTCTGCTCCCTCCTTCACCAGATCTCCACACCATAGTAAGGAGGCCCATTGTATTTACTGAGTGTCTTTCTCTTCTTCTTCATCTGCTGTTTCTTTTCTTTTTCTTTCCTTTTAATTCTTCTTCTTCTTCTTCTCTTCTTCTTCACACCGTTTGTTTTTATTCTTCTCGTTTGAAACTTACACACACATACCCATTAGACTATGCAGCAGTTATACACACTGCCTAGGTTCACACACACACACACACACACACACACACACCAGTCGTAAACAGATGCACATAATCTTAAATACACGTACTTTCATTACGTACACAGACACATCACTACCAGTCTCATGTGTGCACAGAACGCGCACATACGAGGACAAAATCAGACTCACACGCACACAGGCACGCACACGCACGCACAGCGATGCTCTAACACACACACG
>JAGKTI010008930.1:20757-32260 GCA_018397915.1 Birgus latro
AGAGAGAGAGAGAGAGAGAGAGAGAGAGAGAGAGAGAGAGAGAGAGAGAGAGAGTTATCAGTATGAGGCACCTAACTCATTCTTCATGCTTTTTTGTTGTTTTTCTTTTTCTTCACATGACCCTACTGAGGTGTCTTTATACTGCCAAAAGTAACCTAAGTTCGCCTGGGTCAGCATCCTCTCCTTACCACAGGGGTCAGGAAAGGTCACATATTGCCCTGTGGAGGTCAGATCTTGGGGTGTTTGGTGGTGGCGAGAGTGCAGTAAAAATGTATCATGCTTTTGGTTTGGTGTAATGGGGAGAATGCAAGTAGTAGTGATCATGGTACTGACGATGGTAGCTATACTGGTCGTAGCTGTGACGATAATGGTAGCGATGGTAGTGGAAGATACAAAATGTGGTAAATGTTGAATATTTATGCCAATATTTTTCAAGAAGAAGTATGGTAGTGACAAGTACCATCAGTCATAGGAGTGGTTATGGTAGTGAGGACGACAGTGGTAGCGATGGACGATGGTAGGGAATATGGTGAATGCTGAACGGTTACCTCAGTATTCCTCATCGCTAAGAATGGTAGTGACGACAGTAGTATTGGTATCATTAGTCATAGGTGCGGCATGGTAGTGATGGAAATGGTAGGGATGGCAGTGGAGGAGGACGGCAGGGAATGTGGTGAATGCTCAAACAGTTAGCACAATATTCCACAGTCCCAGCCATGCCGACCTTCGTTCCCAGAATACTGACCTCCATCTAACTCACACGGCTCTAAACTCTACAGCAACTTTCTCGCCTTGCATATCAGCACCTAACGAATGCCGCGGCTGTGATGAATATTTAGTTTTAAGTTCGTGAGGGCGTTCGTGATGGTGGAGATGGGCTGGGTTTTGATGGGGAAGAGTGGTGGTGCTGTGGTGCTGTGGTGGTGGTGTTTGATTGGAGAGGGATAGTGTTGTGGTGTTGGTTGTCTGATGTTTATATTTTGTGTGTGGATTTGTGGTGGTAGTGATTTGGTGGCGATGTTATTGGTTGTGGTGGTGGAGATGTCTGTTTTGGTGATGGTGGTGGTGAGATGGTGGAGAGGATCAAGTTACTGTGCTTGATTTGTGATGGTGAAGGTGGTCCTGTGGTGGTGATGTGATGATGAGTCGCTGTGTTGTGAGTTGTGGTGGTGGTGATGTGGTGGAGGTGAAATGTTGTGAATTATGGTAGTGGAGATACTCGCTTTGATGGGGGAATTGTGGTGGTGGTGGTGGTGTTGATGGGGTGGAGGTAATTATGTTGGTGTTGATGCTGGGTTGTGGTTTTGCAAGATTGTTCCAAATTGCATCAGTGTTCCGTAAGTGTTGTCTGGTTGTTGCGTAAGTGTTGCGTGGCAGAGTGAAGGTAGGACTGTGTGTGAGGAAGAGAATTAAGACGCATCCTCGTTTCCTGGGAGACCGCTTGACGAAAGAGGTGAAGAATAAGAAAGCAGGAGAAAGGAGAGTAAAGCAGAGTAAGATCGTGGGGCAGGAGAGTGTGGCATGAGGGAGAGAATGAGGCAGGGGGCGACAGAATGAGACGAGAGATTGAAGAGCTGCGTTAGCCAGGAGAATGAGGAAGAAAGACATAGGTGTGGACAGTGAGGCAAAAGGTGACAAAATGAGATAGAGATGGAAAGGGTGTGTTAGGCAGGAGAGTGAGGGGGGCGTTACAGAGTGATATAGGGTATGGAAGAGAGTGAGGCAAGGTGAGGTAGGTGGGGACAGTGAGCGAGGCAGGGTGAGTGGGGCAGGGTGAGGTAGGCGGGGACAGTGAGTGAGGCAGGGTAAGACGCAGTGAGGTAGGCAGGGACAGTGAGTGAGGCAGGGTAAGACACGGTGAGGTAGGCAGGGACAGTGAGCGAGGCAGGGTAAGGCAGGGTGAGGTAGGCGGGGACAGTGAGTGAGGCAGGGTGGGAGGAGGCAGGCAAGGCGAGGCACATGTCTCATATGGCCGGGGCAGCAGCAGCAGTTGGTTGTCATAGCAACGATGACGCAGGGCACGTGAATAATGACTCTTTTTTTCCCAGGATGGTGAAGGTGGTCTGCCTCTGTTGTCCTGTGTGTCGCATTCTCACTAACAGATCGACTCAAGGGGCTTCTATGTACACAGATTATTACTCGAAGGACACTCAGAGCATATTCTAGTCTCTCTCTCTCTCATGGGGGCGTCTCATTGCAGAGATTGCAATGGGAGTTTACGTAAAATACACAAAAGATGCATAGAACAGCAACAGATTATGACGAGAGTTTGTACAGTGGGACAGGACGAGAAAAGAGCTTGTGGAAAAACAGGAGAGTGGGCAGAATATCCATCACTGGCAAAATACACCACCAAACACTCGTCCAGCATCAACTAAGCCCACGAAATACCAGTGTACCTTTCACGGCGATTGCAGATAACACCACACAATGATTCACACCTTGTCCAGACCCTCGAAATATTCATCGTCGACCATGAAATATTCTCGGTAATACCCCAAAGATGTCGGTGTGTGCTAGAGTGTGTAAAAGATTTGTGTTGCTGGTGTTAATGGCGAAGCATAGATCATCCAAATATCATCCAGTCCTTCGCAGTCTTTACCAGCGAATATAAATCGTTTGTCGTTAGTGCCCCCAAGTGTGTGGTAGTGTGTAGTGGGTGTAGATGGTGTGGTGCAGTGCGGTTGTGTGGCGGTGTGTGGTGTAGTGTGGTGGTGGTAGTGAGGATGGTGGTATTATAAATGGCGGAAGAATATAACTCGTGCATAATCAAAGTTTTTACTGTCTATATCTACAGGCATTAAGTACCCCAGGTGTGCGTGAGTGCGGTAGAGGGTGCGGTGGAGGCAGCGGGTGCGGTGTTATTATTAATGGTGGAGCGGGGAAGCGGCGGACACTCGGTCTTCTTGTACTGAGAACGCTGGACTCAGATGGACAGTCCGCGGGGCCCACACCTTCCCGGCCACTAAACTTCGCGACGCGCCAAAACCAAGCCTGCTGTTGCGCCTGCCTAAACCCTCCCTCCCTCTCTATATTCCGACTTACTAGCACAAACCTTAGATGGATAGAAGGGGGCACAGAAGCCAGCCCCCCTCCCCCTCCCCCCTCTCTCTCCCTCGCTGATGACATGGGGTGAAATGTTGCCAAGAAAGTTTGTGAGGGGTAAAAGCTGCAATGGTCAGAATTTCAACTCGCGAGCGACCGAATCAATTTACTGAAAATGTGCGTCTGACACGCGCCTCTGAATCAAAGATGGGTTCTCTGCCGGACACTGGTGGAGGGTGGCGCAGTGGAGGGAGTGGAGAGAGATGGAGGGAGGGAGTAGAGGGAGTGGGTGTGGGTGGAAAATTGGAGAGAGGTGGAGGAAGTGGAGCAGTGAAAGGAAGTAGAGCAGTGGAGGAAAAGAGTGAAGGGAGGTGGAGGGTGTGGGTGGAGGTGGAGCGATGGAGAGGAGTGGAGAGGGGTGGAGTAGTGGCGGAAGGTGGAGGTGTGGATGTCGTGTGGATGGAAGGCCGACTGACTGAGCCCTGCAAAGTGGAGTACCTTGTGGAGGACGTGTGTGTGGATCGGCAGTGTTGTGCTGGGGTGTAGAGCTGGGGTGAGCTGTGGTGGTGGTGGTGGTGGGTGGGGTAGAGGGTTGTGGTGGTGGTAGGGTAGAGAGTTGTGGTGGTGGTGGGGTTGAGGGTTGTGGTGGTGATGAGGTGATGATTGTGGTGTACAGCTGTGGTGATGGTGTAGTAGAGGGTTGTGGTGACAGTGTGGTAGACCATTGTGGTGGTGATAGACAGTTGTGATGGTGTGAAAGGCAGGGTGTGGTGAAGGTGTTTATGATAAGAGGTATGGTGATGATGTAGATGGGTGAGTTATGACGATGGTGGGTGAGGGAGGGTTGTGATGACTATGAATGGGAGCTATGGTGATGGTATGGAGTGCAGAATTGTGGTGTATGAGAGAGGTGTGACAGTCTGAGGTGTGGCAGTGTTAGGAAGAGCAGTGTGAAATCTGATAGTGTGTGGTGTGTGTGTGTGTGGCGCTGCAGTGTGTGGGATGACAGTATAAGGTGTGGCAGTGGAAGGTGTGACTGAAATGGATGTGAGGTGTGGCGGTGTGAAATATGAGTGTGTGGCGTGGTAGTATGTGGTATAAAAGTGTGAGGTGTAATGTGTGGTTTGTTAGTTTGAGGAATGGTAGTGAGAAGCAATAGGAGTTACATGTTTCTGGTAGTCTTTTATTTCACAGTGACTTTCAAACACTGAATATAAAAGAAATACTACCTCTCCTCAATGACTGCTGTTACACCCTCATAAATGTTTCTACCCCTTATTCATACTACTACATATTCTTCACACTGCTACATATTACTCTCCTCCTCATGCATCCTTCTACTCATACATACTACTGCCCTCATACATAGGCAACTCCCTCATCCCCATTTGGTGGTTGAATCAGTGGCCTTTTGTGGTTAAAACTCGGAACGCCTCATCGTCAACAAAAACTGATTAATTGGTTGTTTCAAAGTTTTGTGGCGCAGTGGAAGTGAAGGAAGTGGACTGCTGGGTGTAAAACAAGATGGGGGAGGGGGAGGGATGGGGGGGATTTAGGGAGGAGGGAGAAGGTAGGAGAGAGGAGGGCGTAGGTAGGAAGAATGGGAAGGAAAGAGGTGGAACAGGAAAGAGGAGACAGGGTTTAGGAGGAGGAGAAGGGTGAGAAAGGGGATGGGGGAGATGGAAAGGAAGAGGGACGGTTTGGGGAGCAGGGTGGAAGGACGGAGTGGAAGGGAAAGGGAAGGATAGGTGAGAGAGAGAGAGAGAGGTCAGGTGGAGAGGAAAAGACGGAGACGAAAGGAGAGAGGAAAGCAGAATGGAAATGGAGGTAGGGAGAGGATCGAACGGTTGGAGGTGGAGAAGGGAGGGATTTGCGAAGGAGGCTTGGGGGAGAGAATGGGGAAGAGGAGGAGGAGGATAGGAGATGAAGAGAGGGGAGGGTGAAGAGGGAAGGATGGGGAGGAGAGGAGCTGGAGGTAGAGAAATGGCGGAGGTAAGGGATCGGAACGGGGAGGAACGAGGAGAAGGAAGAAAGGGGAGAAGACGAGAGAGGAAAAGAACTGGAGAGAGGGAGGAAGGCAGGAAGGAGAGGGTGAGGAGAACAGGAGCCAAAAGGGGGGAGGGAGCAGGCTGGAAGAAGTAGTGAGGGAAGGGGAGGAGAGTGGGGTAGAGGAGTAAGATGGAAACGAAAGGAGAATGGAAGACAAGAAGGGAGTTTGTTGAAGAGAGGTAAGACTGGGTTGAGAGAGGATAAGGAGGAACGTGAGGGAAGAGAGAGAAGAGCACATGAGGAGAAGAGAGGAGAACCAGAGTGGAGGGATGGGGAGGGGAGAAGGGAAGGATAGTTGATGGGGAGGAAGGAGAGGAAATAGAGAACAAGAGAGTGAGGCAAGATATGAATGAAGGGGAAGGAAAGAAAGGGGCAGTAAAAGGAGAAAGAGTAAAGGGATTCGGAGAAGAGGTTTAGAGGAAAAAGTAGTAAAGGAAGGTGGATAGAGCATGAAAGAAAGGAGAGGAAGGCGCCAGGACAGGACTGTGTGTGTGTAAGAGAGAAAGAGAGAATAAATCACACTATGCTATGACTGAATTTTATATCAGCGAAAGAAGCCAGTACAGGGTTAGGGATCGACCACAGCATGTTGAACAATAAGTCTGTATTATTCTGTATTCCTGTGCCCAACATGTAACCAGTATACTCAGTTTTTATGCTGTTCATTTGTCCATATCTAAAACGTTCACATCATTTCAAAATTTTGTACCAACCCGCAGTGTCTCACGCGTTCCTCATCCCGCCTTCCCTCACTCCCTCCCTCCTTTTCCTCCACTCGCTCTCTCTCCTTCCTTCCCATCTGTTCTCCATGATCGTCATCCTTCATCTTTTTTTCCTTTTCTTTCCTTCCTTTCTTCCTTCCGTCGTGCTGTTTCATTTCTACCCTTCTTCCTTCCGTTCTGCCAATCACACAAACACATACACATACATTCGGGTGAGTTCAGGTCAGTTTAGTTGCCATTCAGGGCAGTTCAGATCCATGCACGTCAGTTCAGGTCCACGCAAGCCAGGTCAGGTCCATTCTGGGCCATTCGCTCCCATTCAGGTTCATCGAGGCCAGTTCCAGTCCTCTCAGGTCAGTTAGGGACCATTCAGGGCCATTCAGATCTAGTTTGATCTCCTCAGGTCCACTTAGGTCTGTTCACCGTCTTTACATCCAGTCAGGTGTTGTCAGAATTGGAAGCAGGGATGGTGCTTCAAATCATCACATTTACACGCTCATATTCCACAGATTCTCCTTTACCATACTCCGTCACCGCGAATACCCGCCAGTCGTTGGGGCACGCCATAAATCTTTATTTCTGTAGGGAAAGGAGACTGCCTTGCGCTGCATCCTTATCGCCTAATTCCTACGAATGGCACGTTCTCTGGTATGTTATTTAGGCAAACTATGTCGGTGTGTAGATAAGGAAAAAAAAAAGATAGAGGAGGACATTGAGGTGGAAGAGACAAAATAAATGGCTAGGAAACAGGTGAAAGAAAGCGTCCCAATGCCACTGTACGAGGTGTCTATGTCGCTTGTGGTTATGCGTTGAAATTGTTTCATGGGAATACACTTGCATGTGTACAGTGTACGTGTTTGTGTACTATAGTTAATATTCGTGTATTCTAGCAGTGATATACATACCCATGTGGTTTGGTTTGTCTGGATAAGAACCATCGCCCCAGCCCTGTGACGTTATCCCGCCTGCCTCGCTCACTGGCTTGCCAGTACGTACGATAAATGGCTTGAACTACTGCATCTGGAGCAAAGGCTACTCAGCCAACAACTGATAACTGATAAGCACATTGATCCCCGATGAATACCAAGGTGTGGCAATAAATGAGTTCGTTTCGTTTCGTTTCGTTTTTGAAGGCTGCAACATGCTTGCATGCGTCGGCCTTTTTGGATTGGAGCGTGTAGCATTTTATGACCGGATGCCCTTCCTGATGTCTAGCAATGACCCTCGGGTGGATTCGATCCTCCGACCCTACGGCCAGAGCGGAGCGCTCTAACCCACTGAGCCACGGCTGCTGCTAGTAATGTATTGTATTTATTTAGAATATGTCAAGAAAAGAGTGATCTCGTGTCGGCATCAGTGCAGGTAAAGCCCTAACACCGCCACCTGTCCCACCTCGCATCTTGCTCATGCTTTCATTATTTTACTAATTTCGCATGATTTTTAACGAGCTAGGGAAGCTAAACATACAGCAAATAATTATACATGCATTTTCATATCATATGTAGCTCACAGTATTAAGAGAATGCCTTAGTTGCGATATTTTATGGAACGTTAAAATTACTGTCTGCCAACCGTGTGTGCATCCTGGGAGGTGGAGAGAGGGGGGGGGGGAGAAGCCATTTCATGTAGTGCTGTTTGAGAGTGTGCGTCTTTCGTTGTTCCCCTCCCTCCTGTGCTCCTTCCTGCGTGTTCCTGGGTGTTCCTGTGCTCCCGAGTGTAAGTATATATGTTGAGAACATACGTTAGTTGTGTTAGTTGGTGTTTGTGTAAGTGCAGTAAGTGAGGTGCGTGGGTGAGAGTGTGCAGGCTGTTCGCGTGTCGCTGTGTGAGTATCTAGTGCGTACGTGGACTCGCACACCTTTGTGTTCCTTCCTGGGTGTTCCTGGGTTTCTGTTCTTTGCATTTAAGTAAGATTGGCTGTTACGTGGTGTATTTGAGGCTGTTGGTGTGTCTGCTGGGTAATTGTACGTGTGAGGAGAGTGGCGAGCCGGAGGTCTTGGGCAGGTGAGATGCCGGCGATGGTGTCATGGCGTCCATTGCCTGGGAGGGAGTGAGGGAGGGAGACGTGCCCCATACCATACTATTCCTCTGCATTATTTGCCTACAAGTTTTATTCAGTATTTTCTATATATTTATAAAACCATGCATCGTTTCTTATCCAAGGAGCATTACTCTTGCTATAGTTGTTATAAGGTGGCGTACGTGACTTAGAGGAATTGAAACATGGCGTCGACTCCAGCAGTAGCAGAACCACACCACACCACACCACCACCACACCACACCACACCACACCACACCTCACCACACCACACCACAGTATAATGACATCCTTTTATTCTTGCCTTTAACCCTTCCTCGAAGTTTGATTTAAAAAATCATACAATTGTGCAACTTGACTCTTTCCTGTGACCTCGACCTTTGCCCGTTTGTTCTCGTAAATACAATGTGCCTTGTGCACACATCACATAAACCGAAATATGAAATAAGAGGTCAGTGGGGGGACCAAGGGTCTGACTAAGGGACTGACTAAGGGAGGGGCCCTCACCCCCCCCCCTCGGTGGCTACGCCACTATTCTCGTGACTTCTCGTCCTTCACCCCCTCTTCCTTTCCCCACTTAACTACCCCTTCAGTGTCCCTTTCCATTACCCCTAGCCCCCTCTACCCCTCCCCCTGCTCCTTCCCTCCCCCTCCCATCCCTTGCTTGCCTTCCCCTGCACCTATCATCACAATAGACACAGGCCTTGCATAATACATCCCGCTGCCTGTACACAGTGAAATAATAAACACAGTAAAAGGTTTCTACATGTGTGTGCCTGGGTGTAGGGAGTTTATTTCGCTTTGATTGTGTGTGTGTGTGTGTGTGTGTGTGTGTGTGTGTGTGTGTGTGTGTGTGTGTATGTGTGCGCGCATGCCCCATCCAAGTTTTTCCCCTCTTTATGAATCAGACATGCTTAAAAATTTATCTTTCTCCTCTTCCGATTAAGCAGTGTCAGTCCATACTCAATACACCCCATTTATGTCTGTCCCTTCCCTCTTTAATCCCCATCCCATCCATCCCTTCCCTCTCCTCCAACTCTCCAACTTTCCCCTTTCCTCCCCCCAGCACCCTAACTCAACCCTTGTCCCCTCCCGAATTCTCTCACTTTGTCCCCACCACCCCGCCCATCCCCTTCTCTTTCTCTTTAAAACTTCCCCGTCCTCACCCCTCACTTCCTGTCCCCTTTTCTCCCCTACCCTTAGTCCCTTACCACCTACCAGGACGACCCATCACTCCCCTCCCCATTATCTCCCCCACCATCACCTCCTGCCCCATATCTCCCCCTTGCTCAGCCCTCATTCCCCTACCCATAATCTCCCACTCCCTCAGCCCTATACCCCTAACCACTCCATCCCTCACTTCTTACCCTTTTACCTCCCTCTCCCTCAGCTACCCTCCCCAGTCTACCCTCTCCCCAGCTTCCCTTCCCCTAATTCACCCCGCCTCATCTCTCCCTAGCCTGCCTATCCCTCACTTCCCTATCCCTTATTCTTTCTAATCCTCAACACTCACCACCTACTCTCCCCTATCTATCGCTCACTTCCCTGCCCTGTTATCTCCCACTCCCTTACTTCTCTCCCTTTCCCTAAGCCCCAACGCTGCGTTCTTCCTTATTTCCTTAATCTTTATTCCCCCTCCCTCAATTCTTACCTCCCCTACCTTCAGCCTCAACTCATCTACCCCTAATATCCCCCACCCATACTCCCCGTTCTACCCCCTTACTCTACCTTCTTCCTTATTTCCCGATCCCCAGTTTCCCCCTCCCACAGCTCTTAACTCCCCCACCTTCAGCCATAACTCCCCTACCCTTTATCTCCCCCCACCACCCCTCTCCATCCCAGTGTGAGGGCCCTGGTGCTCTGTAACGTGATACACAGACACTCGACTCCCCCAATTTGCTGTCATAATGAACTTTCTTTGTCGGATTGTAAGGGCGACATATTTCCCCCCTTGGGTGCTAGAGGTGGCAGGTCAGGCAGGATTATGTATTGCTTCTCTGTTTTCGATTTTGAAATTAAATTTAAGTCCAATAGAAAAAAGGGGTAATATTTCTCAGTATAAGTACCATAATCCTTCCCTTTTGTGTTACAGAGGGCTGGTTAGATAGGAGTTTTATTATTATTGTTATTATTATTATTATTATTATTGTTATTATTATTATTATTATTATCATCATCATTATGTTACCCTTGTGTGGTGTGGTGCGGTGCGGAGCGGTCCCTCCTCCCCTTTGTGGCTAAGATACGAGTAAATGTGTGGATCGGTAATTTGGTGAGTGTCGCCTTGTCTCGGCCACCCCCTAAAGGGAAAAATCCTGGGTATATACGGTAGTAATAGTATTTCACTAATTTTGGGGATAGTTTACGCGTGAATTTAAATTTAATGGCTCACACACACACACACACACACACACACACACACACACACACACACACACACACACACACACACACACACACACAATATCGGAATCGAGAGAGAGAAAGAGAGAGAGAGAGACGGGGGGGGGGGGAGTCTGGTGATGTTGTTATGACCACCGTGACACAAGCTGGCCGTCCCTCTCCCTCTTTCCCTCCACCGCAGAACAGCTCGCTAGATTGTAACCCACGGCCAGAATCAATACCCGAGGCCCTTCAAAATAAATAAATACTGAAATGAGAGCAGCGGCCCTACTTTGAGAGCCTTTACGGCGCCGGTCAGATGGAAAAACAAAAGAGCATCAGATCCATTATTAGAGTGGCGGGAAGCGCTTCAAGTGGCCACTCGGGCGTCTGGTGTCCGACCCGACCCTCGCGTTTATAATGGCCGACACTCCACCATCCTCCCTCGGGATTACGCGACGCGACACGAGTATCTTGCTTTCGTGTGCCCTCGGGATTCGTGACACCGTTTCTGTCTGCATAAATTTCAATTGTCAAGTTTCCCTCCTTTATTTGGGCTGAGAACGACAGGAAAAATGATTACAGTGTCCCCTCGGGATTCGTTTGACACCAATTATGTTTGCCTAGACTGCGAGTTTCAAGTTTCCCGCGTTTGCTTGGGTAAGGAGCGTACAATAAGGTTAGGGTTTTGTGTGTGCGTGTGTGTGTGTGTGAGAGAGAGAGAGAGAGAGCTGATCTGGCTGGTTGTGATGCTGTGCTTATTACCAAAAGTAAACTACGACCAGAAAACAAATCCCTTAGCATCTGAAAACCAAGATGAGGACCAAACATTTATTCCACTCGGTTGCTGGACGCTCTAAAACTTGGGATGCAGGCTAAATACACCCAGGGGTCTAAATTGTTCTCTAAATAAATCGCGGCTAACTGGGGACCTGTGTGCACCCTCAACCACCCGATTTTCATAACAGGTCCCTAATTAATACGTCAGTTATTCCACCTCACCACCCACATACACAAGAGCCTCTTCTGCATGGGTGCCCTGAGAGAGAGAGGGAGAGAGAGAGGGAAGATGAGAAGAGGGAGGGGAAAATGAGCAAAGGAAGGAGATTAGGTGAAGTAGGGAAAGTGAGGGAGAGAAAGGAATGTGGAGGAGGAGGAGGGTAGGGAGACAGGAAAGGAAGAAAGCAATAGGAGAAGTATGGAACACTAGAAGAGAGGAGGAGGGAGAATTAGAGGGGATAATTCTCTCTCTCTCTCTCTCTCTCTC
>JAGKTI010008931.1:0-12479 GCA_018397915.1 Birgus latro
GAGCCAGAGAAAAATGACGAATTATTCTGAAACAGGGTAATTATCAGTGGTCTGGTTTGGCGTAAGTTATAAGTTGATATAACAAAAATGATCAGTTTTATACAGTATTTATAAACGAGTAAATGTCATCCCAAACCACAAAGTTATCCTTCACGGCATACTGATGTGAAACAACTTCCTTTTCGTGATCTGTCGGAGATTTTGGTTATTTGTGTCGTAAGACTGGTTTTTGTAGAATTGTTGAGGAGAGTCCGATCTCCCCCCCCCCCCCCCCCCCCCCCTTCCAAGGCATAAAGCTCTGTAACTCCGTAGTATCTCCACACCCCGGAATGATGCCGAAGGGTTCGAGCTCACTAAGGATTCCATTGTAACCGTTTCATCCCCTTAAGCCCGATGACGTATTTCATGTTTCATTGTTATGTCATTTTTTTTTTTTTAAAGCAAGGAAGAAGGAACTAGAGGCCAGAAGCCAGCAAGATTGTTCCCACCAAGAAAAAATTAAAACAAAATAACAGAGAGCCAAATTCAAGATCCGTTCATTTGATGATGTCTTAACACTGCATTTAAAAGACTGGAGGTCATAGGCAGTAAGGAGTACTGACAGAGGAAGATAATTCCAGAGGTGATCTGTTGCTTACATGAAGGACTGGGAGTAACTGTTAACTCTTGCATTATAGAGCTGGACAGAAAAAAAGACTATGTATTTAGCTTAGGAAGAACCCAAAGTATCAGTCAGTCAGTCAGTCAGTGTATCCATCTATCTATCTATCCATAGCCAGACGCCTCAAGTCCGTAAGAGGAGGCCACAAACAAATCGCCACTGTGTCACCCAATCCCCCGCCATTTCGTTGCCCTCCCCCCAACTTACACCCGTTCAGAGTATACATGAAGATTAATTAAGATTACATCTAGCATCTCCAGTTCTATAACTCTCTACAGATCTGTGTAAAATCGTTTGGAGATTGGAAGAATAATTAAAAAAAAAAAAAGCCATCGGCGAGATGTTAATACTGTTCATGGTAATTGTTACGTACGTGCACTTGCCATCATGTAAGTTTCATTGTGGTGGTGTGGTGCCTAACTAAAGATTCCATGGTAACCAGCCCTAAAATCCTCTTATTGATGGTTCTTGCCCTCGCCATCATCATCGCCGAAGGTGATGTGGAGAACAGAGATGAGGGCATCATCCAGCTCTCTTAACTTATGAGAAGAGGCTGGATGACTCCGTCGCTGACGCCTGTCCAAGATGTAACACAGCACCCCGGACTATTAAGCACATTATAGAAGACTGCATTGCACACAATCACCTACGCCAACAACACAACATACACTCCTTGAGGGCTCTGTGGGAAAGCCCTGTCTCGGCCGTGGCCTTCCATAGGGACACGGGGCTGTTCGGCCAGACTGCCTAGGGAACAACAACTACTACTACAAAGAAAGGATTGGTTGTTTGGCTAGCATCTTAGCCCCTTCGGATCAGATGAAGTCTTCTAATGCTTTTTGTCTGTTACCTCTTGACGTTTTTTTGTAAATCATTGAGGAAACCTTTTGTACTGAAGGGGTCATTTAAAGCCCTCTCAGTTCGAAAAGTATTCCTAAAGTTAAATAAAATCGCCTGGAGGTATCAAACAATGAATCACCGAGAACTTGGACCCCGAGCTGTCGACGCAAAGCGTCTCCCGGTATGCCTCTACCAAGCCTTGTGCACGGACTCGCCATACAATCTTCGTGACAGGGTTCACTGTAGGTTGAAGTTTAGACTAAAGATAAATAAAGTCGACCTCATATGACGACCTTTTCACTAGCTCTGGAGACTCAGTTCCTGGCCTTCTTCCTTGGGTGATTGTTTTCAGTGTTTCAGTAATACTGAGAGTACTCCAACACATTCTTATAAAAATTATCCTCAGCTGTCTACACCAAACTACATACATATTACAAGATACGCTAGCTTTTCAAATTTATGAAAACGATGGAAGATTTACATCCAGCCTCAGAGTCTCCAGGAGAGGGCACACAAATATCACCAGCGTCGTCCTTATCCTGATGACGGCCAATCAAGATGTCGTGGACCATTATCTGACTCGTTTTTTTGTCAATTTCTGCTCTAATCATGGTCTTTACTACAACTGTTGAACACCAACTCTTCTCTCCTCCTCGCTGAAACACAGGCGACTGAGGCCAAACGACAGTTACCTCAATTCTGTATCTTCCTGCTTTTTCTATACTACCTTATTTTAAAGTCAAAGTTGATTGTTGCATGTAACAGTCTAACCTATTCTCGTGTTACTCAACTTGAAGCTTCAAAATTCACTACACTCTGGCGCTGACTGTCATGTCTGTCTGTGATGGAATTTATCTGTGTTTTTTACTTATCCCCTAATTGTGGTGGCAATCTAAAGTACTTCGATTATCTCACTTCTAAATTAGGAAATATTCTGTCTATATTTTTCTCTGAAATTTTCATTTTAAGAGATTACAGTGTTCGCCACCACTTTTGGCGTTGCTGTTTATTCACTGATCTACTTGGTGAACCATCCTACATAATTTCTGTCATTAACAACCAAGAGACTAAGAGCAGCTTGTCCAGTACTTTGTAACTCTGACTACCTTTGAGAGAACTCAAACATACTAGATCTTTTTACTGTAACTAATGCCTCTGCATATTCTGTCAAACTTACCTCTCAGCTGGGCCCCTCCAATCACATCCTTATGCTAGTAACTTGTCTTGTCACTCCAGCAAGGTTTGTGGACCCTCCCAAGAAATGTGGTCTGAGAAATAATGATGATGTATAAAGGGAAGCCCTCATTCAGTACCCCCTTAATTTTCTTTGGAATGATTGTTGTATCTGTGACCCAGAGACCGAAAGCAATAGTCATCAACATAATTATGAAAGTGTGGAACGTGTTCGAGCGAGTTCGATTTGCGTAGGTCTGCTTTAACTTTCATTTTGGTGCTGAATTTGGCGCTGTTTGCTTTTTCCTGTTTTTAGGAATACGGTGGCGAATTTTGAGCAAAGCCACTCGTTAACACCTGTTACTCTCCCATAATCTTTCCAGCGATGTGCGTGGGTCCCCAGTAGCTTCGACATATCACAGTTTTTTTTTTTCCCCTCAGCAATATGCTAGCGAATTTTGAGAAAAGTCACGTAAGTATCACATTGCTTTTTATTAAACTTTGCAACAGTGTTGGAAAATCCGCTGTGGTGTTAATGGTCTCCGAAGCAACAGTTTTAGTTGTGAATTAGTATCAGCCGTATAGAGGGCACCCCCTCCTCCTCCCCGTTATATGTAGGCTGTTATTAACTGGTTACAAAAACCCACCACCCGACCACATGTAGTAGGCTGTTCTCACTTGGTTGTTCGTTCGCTTGCCTTAACAGTAAAATAGACTGGAAGTAGCAAGAATAAACTAACAAAGATGCAATCATATTGAAAGGGATTAAATGCTAGATTTTCTTTGCCTTAGTGTATAGGGAATATTGTATCAAAAGACAGTCTTAACAAAACATTGTATACAGTCCTCATGATAAGTACTATAGGATGTATTCCAAAATGTTCCATATTTAAATGCAACTGGTATTTAAAACAGAAGAAAACTAGTAAGTCAGCTTTATAGATACGAAATGAGCTTTAATACTAACTTTCTGCAATTGTTTGGTCCTAAGAGGAATAAAAACTTATTGTTAAAAATGGTAATTTACAACGAGTTATGTCCGTATTATCACGCTCTAAAGCAAGAGAATATTAGGAGGGTTATTCATTGACGGTGAGAAGTACAGTACGTGATATGTGGAAGACAGGACTGGTCAGTTTTCCTTGTGATTGCGCCATAGTTTTGACGTGCTTGTTGACAGGGAACGTGGAGTGATTTGAAGTGCTTAAAGGAAATTTGAGCGTGTAGCCAAGTGGGGCTTATCTCGGTGGGGCTGAGGGAGGGTGTGCGTGAAGCTGGTATATAAGGTGGCGGTGGAGCTTGGCGTCTCACCATTCACACCATGAAGCTCCTTCTGCTGTGTACTTTCCTGGCTGCGGCCGCTGTTCTAGGCCAAGGTAAAGACTTTGTAATATTACTTTCTTAGTAAAAATCACAGCCATTCAGCCAGAGAACGTCATGTTACTTTCCAATATTACCCTACGTTGTTAGATAATTTTCACAACGTCCCATAGCTTTCAACCAAAAATCGTAATAAGACTTAAGATATTGTCTTACGTCTTCACGTAATTCACACAATTTCCATGAAGCATTTTAGTCTGAGAACGTCTTGAAGCTTTACAATACTACCCTCCGATGTCGTTGGAGTTACCTTCCTGTCTTCGGATTATATATTCTGTTTAGCTCACAATAAGTCTTACACATTAGTTCAGTGTATGGCGAACCCTGATACATAACAAGTAATTGACACTAATGAAGGACATGTCCATACTGACTTATGTGCCAATAAAACGATACTGTTTACTTAAGTTTATACAAAAGCACCATAAAGTATCACCCATAATTCACCTCGTATATTTTTAAAGTTATAAAGGTAATACAGTATTTGGACACGTGTATAGGACAAGTGTAACACAACGCTGTAACCATGCACCCTTGCAGGAAAGTAAGAAAGGTGTCTTGCATAACTGAAGCGATGGATGAAAATGTTATAGGAATGATGGGAAACAGAACTGAAATACAGGATTTTCTGCATGCAGTGTTCAGGAAATAATGCATACATTTAATTATCACTTCTTCTTGTATCGGTTTTCTGTTTTGCTTACTGGGGAGAAATTCTTGTATTAACATGTAGTCTTAACAAAATAACAGTCAAATTTAATAATCAGTTCTCATTGAGTCAGTATTCTTTTTATCAATTGGAAGAAGTGCTTATGTTAGCATGGACTCTGTGGGAACTAATAACGTTAAATATATTTGTATACCGTATTAGTTCAATCTAATAAATGCTTCTTGTTGCATTAATATTCTTATTATTATTAAAATAAGTGCAATGAAAATTCGAAATACTGTTTTAAACATCACACTGTATTGTATAATTTTTTCTTAATGTGAAAAATTGCTTATGTTAACAAGCATTTTAAAGGAAATAAGCGCTAGAAATAATGATCACTCGTACATCGGTTTTTACCGATTGGGAAGAATTGGTTATTAGAAGCCGTTTCCATGTTTGAGATTTGTTCAGTAATACATAACCTCCTGACTATTAAGATGTCTTATTTTTCTTTTCATCATACTGTCACTAGAGTACTTATTTGAGCTTAAAGAATTGTTAGTAGTGGATACTGTTAATGAATGTTATACGGTATCTAACCCCTCTAGTTCTAAATGTGTATCTTGAGCCTAGCATGATAGTCTACGGTGACAAGAGTGAACAGTAAATGAATCTGCCTCGGGGTGAAGAGGGTGAACACTCCCATGATATATATCTATATATATATANATATAGTATATATATTAGTTTGTTTTTGCAGCCGTCAGACGATTGCATAGAGGTTAGGAAGAGCTTTTCGAATTGGTGTTAAATATAGTCATCTATTAACAGTGGTTTCCTTTATTGGATTTAAGCGTCTGTAGTTAGCATGAATAGAATTCAAAATACGTCATCATACTGAAAGGATTAATGGTAATGAGTGTGGCCGTACTTTGGTTGACAGAGCAAGCTTCGTAACACTTCTTCCTTGGTGACTTATTTATATATTGCACCTCATAATGATATTGTTTTGAGTATACATATACATATGTATGTATGGCATTAGTTTTTAGTATGGAACATCCTGAAACATCTTTTCGAAATCTTAAAACATTATATTTAAGGTGTTGGTTTCTTCCATTTTGCAAAATGTTATTGTAGCATCGAAGCAGTTCTGTGAGACACGATCAGTGCTTTCTTAATCCATATCTCGTAAGTTAAATGACGAGGCAAACCCGTGTCAGCTTTTATTTGCGATAATGTTCTCTTAGGTTTGTTGTCTCTAGCCAGAAAGATCTTTTCACCTCTTTACAGGTTATACGTAACAATACCCTCTCATTCCTCTGTGATCATTCTCAAATATTACATTCTAGGGTTTTTGATCGGCTTAAGATTTGTGAACTGCAAGATGGAACAAGAAATAAACGCCGTTATGTCACCTTTCTCTAATTTAGTGAAATGATAGTAATAATAATAATAATAATAATAATAATAATAATGATAATAATACCTCTATTCCTTTCTTTTTCCTTATTTGTTAAGAGACTGGCATAACCTTCTTATTGGAAATAAGATAAACATATTTTGATAACACTGGCATCATCATCTGCGCATTACCTTTCTTCTGAAGTACATTTTTTTTTTCCCCCTTTCTAAGTTCATTCTCTTTTTAGAAGTAGTTATTTGTAGAGTAAGTAAATCGAGGGAAGAAACGACGTTTGGGGTATATAGAAATCCTTGTTTGTACAGGAAGTAAATAAAGGGAAGAAACGACATTTGGGGTATTTCAAGAGACAAAGTTAATTTACTATGCATACACACAGATACCCATATCTACAGAACCTGCCTTGTTTCTGTATATTCTATCATTGCGCCGATATTCACAGGTGCATCTGTGGCTCAGATGCAGCATGATGTCAACTATCTGCTCTACAAAGTCTACCAAGAAGTTCGTGATCCCCACTTAAAGGAACTCGAAGATTCCTGGAACCCAGTTGGTCCTTCAGCTCATTACGACGATGGTGGAGAGTCCGCTCGAAAACTTTTGGCAGAGCTGGAAAATCACACCCTCTTGGAGCAGAAGCACTGGTTCTCTCTGTTCAATAAGCGGCAGAGAGAAGAGGCCCTCATCCTTTATGACGTCTTGGAATATGCTAGTGACTGGGATACATTTGTTGGCAGTGCTGCTTACTTCCGCAAGCGCGTGAACGAGGGACAGTTTGTGTATGCCTTATATGCTGCAGTCATTCACTCTGAATTGACGGAGCATGTTGTCCTCCCTCCTCTGTATGAGGTCACCCCCCACATGTTCACCAACAGTGAAGTCATTCAGGCAGCTTACAAAGCCAAGATGACGCAAATACCAGCAAGAATCGAGTCCTCTTTCACAGGGAGTAAGAAGAACCCTGAACAGCGTGTAGCCTACTTCGGTGAGGATGTTGGCATGAACACCCACCACGTCACATGGCACTTGGAGTTCCCCTTCTGGTGGATTGACGAGCGTGAGAATTGGCACCTGGACCGTAAGGGTGAGAACTTCTTCTGGGTTCACCACCAGCTCACTGTCCGCTTTGATGCAGAGCGCCTCTCAAACCAATTGGATCCCGTTGCAGAACTGTACTGGGATGACATTATCCATGAAGGTTTTGCTCCTCACACTCAGTACAAGTATGGCGGCAGCTTCCCCTCCCGCCCTGACAACATTCACTTCGAAGATGTGGACGGTGTAGCCCAAGTTCGTGACATGATTATAATTGAGGATCGCATCCGTGACGCCATTGCCCATGGCTACATCACAGCCCGAGGTGGAAGCACCATAAACATTATGGACTCTCATGGTATTGACGTTGTTGGTGACGTTATCGAGTCGTCCATGTACAGCCCCAACCCTGAGTATTATGGTGCCCTCCACAACCTTGCCCACATCATGTTGGGTCGCCAGGGAGACCCACATGGAAAATACAATCTTCCTCCTGGTGTCCTGGAACATTTTGAGACAGCCACACGTGATCCAGCTTTCTTCCGTCTTCATAAATATATGGATAACATCTTTAAGGAACACAAACACAGCCTTCCTGCCTACACCAAGAGTGATATCGAATTTCCCGGAGTAAAAGTTGACAGCATTGGCATTGAGGGACCACTGGAGACATACTTTGAGGACTTTGAGTACAGTCTTCTTAACGCTGTTGATGACACCGCTGATATTGATGATGTTGATATCTCCACCTACATCCCACGTCTGAACCACAAGGACTTCTCCTTTAAAATTGACGTCACCAACAGCAATGGTCAGGAAGTTCTCGGCACAGTGCGCATCTTCGGCTGGCCACGCAGGGACAACAATGGAATTATCTATGATATAAACGAAGGCTTCTGGAATGCCATTGAACTCGACAAATACTGGGTGAAATGTAAGTTAACTAAAACTTATTTTCATGATATTTGATTGACTTACATAGGCAGAATCCTAAATATTCTGCTTTCAATAGTATATTAATAAATAATATTAATAAAGCAAATAGTATTGGCTAAGTTAAGACTGTTTGTTCATACAAAAAACATTAATAGTACAGCAGTTAATATTTATAAAGAAAACAATGTTGGCAAAGGTGAGAGTATTCATACAAACGCATTTTTTGTTGGACTAAAACATGTCAGTCATAAATTTATTTATTCCATTTGTACTGTTGTCACTGAATCGGAATTGACCGTTCATGTCATCCTACCTCCATTTTAAACAACATGGATTACTTAACATGTAAAGCACCTGTTTAGTTTTATTCTGCTCACTCTTTCTCCCTGCCTAGTGGCTCCGGGCGTCAACCACCTTACTCGCTCATCTAAGGAATCTGCAGTGACCGTCCCTGATGTGCCCAGCTTCAAGTCCCTGATCGAAAAGGCTGACGCCGCTCTTAGCAGTGGCAGTGGACTCGGCCTTGAGGAATTCGAGAGTGCCCTCGGTCTTCCCAACAGATTCCTCATTCCTAAGGGTAACAGCCAAGGATTGGAATTCGTCCTGGTGGTGGTCGTGACTGATGGAAAGGCTGATGCTGCAATACAGAACCCTCATGAGACCATCTCCTTCAACCATTATGGCCGCCACGGAACGTATCCAGACAGGCGTCCACATGGTTTCCCACTGGATCGGCACGTTAACGACAAGCGAATCCTGAACGAGCTCAGCAACTATGCTCACACTGTTGTCAAGGTGTACCACCACGGTGAACATATCCACATCCATTAATGTCACTTGCATCGTTTGTTTACAGCTGCATCTTTAACCAGCCAGATTTTTTTCTCTGACTTCCTACTGTGATCCTACAAATGCCCTTTTGATTCTTTTGCCCAGAGAGGTCTCATCTAAGACGAGTAAAATCAGCTAGTGATAGCCAGAATTAGATGATTATGTCATCTGAGGGACGAATGGCAATTAATGCTTTCATTGCATTGCTCTTAATTATGTGTGGTATTATGAAAAATGCTGATTGAATTTACGATTTCGTTGAGAGATCCTTACAAATCAAAGAGTTAATGATTATATTATAATATTAATTTTTGTGGATATAAAGGAAATTAGAGATTGTACCTTCTTGCAGACTTATAAGACTTATTAAGTTGTGATGTTTGATTGTGTTGCCAATTAACTTTTAATTACCGTACAACACTGTTTTGCAACAGAGTCATATTTATAGGTAAAGCAGCATAAATAATGTAAGAAATCATGTTATAAATGATATAATTCATATTATATGCAGTAAATGCAATGAAATTTAACCGTGAATAAATAGTATGGTCTTTGGCTCTTCAGCACAGAATTTACTTACTCCTCGCAAATTGTACTTATAGCAACTCATGGAAATTCTGTTCACGAACCCTGTATATCAAGGTTTATTCATCAGTCAATGTCGGATGTGGTGTGCGAAAGCAGAGGCGTGAAGGATGTAGATTGATCCACAGTACATAATGGAACATTGCATTTCGGACATAGCAGGTCGTGGTCATTAGTGATATTATCAGAATAGAGCACATCAGGGTGATGTACCGTAGGCTGTGCACTGAACTAGAGATTGCATAACGAGAGCACTGAATTGCATGAATAACACATCATTAACAAAATATGGTGTAATATTTATACAGTATATATCTTTCATTTGTAACATGGATTCCAGTCAAGGGGGTGGGGGTGCAGTTCCCTTTTGGGGAAGAAATGAAAGTTTTGAGGAACTTAATACTTTCCAGGGAGGAGACTGTAGCACTGCATGAACAGGGCAGTACCCCTGAAGAGGGTGGAAAGCTGTTGGCAGGGGAGCGGAGGCTCTTGTTTCACAGACGACCAAGACCTCAGCTCCTGGCCATCTTCCATTGCTGACATTTCTAGTTTATCATCAACGCTGAGAGTAGTTCACTAAGTCCTTTAAACATTGTCCTCGATTTCATCGATTTTTGTGCACTAGAATTTATGCATATTACGCATTAGACTTATTTCATGGTGGCTTCTAATGACAGTGCCTCGGAGTTCTCATTAGAGAATAGAACTAAGTTGTCCATTTGAAGTGGATGATCACCAGGGATGTCCTGCACCAGTCTCAAACCCACTTCTGTACTCTGCAACGTTTATGGCTTTGCATTTAAATCATTTGTGGAACATCACTTCTCTTTTTTTCTGTCTCATTTCTTTCTTAGGTGTTTAAGGCTACTGATAGAAACATTTTGTGTATCTGCTTCTTCTCTTATCCTCATTTTCAAGACTGATAATACCTGCTGCCACTCTGGGAACGTGAATGGTCACTCCTGCGTATGTGTTAAATAAGTGGCCTAGCTTCGGGCATCTACGCTCCAGATGAGGTATTAAACGATTGGTTGATATTTTGATGTATTGCACTGTTATGTAATTAGTTATTTTAATATTTGGCAGTTGTACGGCATGTGATGCGCATCTACTCGTGTAAAGAAAAACATTTACCTGAACCAGCTTGTACGTCGACCGCGTGACCGCGTGAGCTGCGTCGTGCCATGGGCCGTTAGAGTAAGGGTGAAGAAGTTGGCGTTGTGAACTAAGGAATAGGTGGGGTGGGGTGGAATGTTGGTGGCCTTTGGGGCTGGGCAGAAAAGTATATCTCATGAAAATGTATGTTGTAGGATTAGTGGTTTAAGCAGAGTGAAGTTTGTTTTAAGATAACCTTCAAAATGTTATTGCCGGGAGAGGAAGGGGTAAAGAAATGGGCGTGAGGGACAAAGAAATACGTCGGGTGAGCTGGAATTGTAATGGGGTGGGTGGGGGCCACGAGAGTGTACCGGTACCTTGTGAAAGTTGGTGTTGTAGTGTTGGTGGCTGGAATGCAGTAAAGATTTATTTCCAAGTTTTTTTCCAACAAGAACACGAAAGATAAGCTTGCGTTGTTTTCATATACCTAGCATCTCTCGATTCAGACAAAAATTTTATGTAGATGGTTGAGCTTGTGAGGTGAGTCAGTATTCCACTGGAGCTTGAATGATGTGTTTTAAGATGTGTGATGTGTGGTGTTAGTTTGTTGTGGTTGTTGTAATGAGAAAAAGACGCCTTGGTTTAGCAGGGCATATTGGCTTTGCTGGGCTACCAGTTTTGATTATAATTAATTAATGGTGATAGATTTTGTGAGGGTTATTGAGTAGTTCTAGTTTGAAGTATTACATGCTTACACTTAGTACTGTGGAATTGATTTTATATTAGAATTACTCATTACTACTGTATATAGTATTTAAAACCAGAGTATTTGATTACACCTCACTCATTACTAATGTAATTAAAATTCCAATATAACGTATTAAAAATTTTTCTATGCAACTAATTGGTATATCAAATTATTTATTAATTTATCTACTGTGATTAGCTATCTACAAGTATTTGTAGTGAAAAGATAAGTATATCAATTGTATTATACACTAATTACAGGGTAGTAAGTGAGTGTGTGTCTGTATGACATATTTACAATTTAGTGTCATCTAGGTTGTGTGTATGATTCCATATCTAAGTGTTATTGTATGCTATACTTATATGCCACATGACCTTGCTTGTGGTGCGTATATATGTGTTTGTTGTATTGTTAGTGGCAATTCTAGTAGTAGTAGTAGTAGTTGTTGTTGTTGCTGTTCCCTAGGCAGTCTGGCCGAACAGCCCCGAGTCCCTAAGGAAGGCCACGGCCGAGACAGGGCTTTCCCACAGAGCTCACAAGGAGTTTATGTTGTGTTGTTGGCGTAGGCGATTTTGTGCAATGCAGTCTTCCATAATGTGCTTAATAGTACCGGGTGCTGTGTTACATCCTGGACAGGCGTCAGCGACGGAGTCATCCAGCCATTCTAGTGATATTTGCTGCTTGATTAGTTGTTATAAATCTTATAATTGGGTGGTATATATGCAGATAATCAATGTGTGTATGATGCTTGTGATATTCAGTTAAGGTAAACAGCTGATGTGTAAAGAAGTCTGAAGTTAGTGCTCCAACGATAATGGTATGAGCAAGAGGTATGTGACATGCTTCCCGCGCCTCATTGATATTGAGGGTGGGAATACTTATTTTGTAAGTGAGGGTGGTGATACATATATTGTGAGGTGATGATACTTATATTATAAGTGAGCATTGTAAGTGAGGTGGAGATACCTGTACTGTAAATGAGGGTGAGGATACTTACATCGTAAGTGAAGGCGGAGGTACGTACATTGTAAGTGAGGGTGGGGATACTTTCATTGTAAACAAGGGTGGAGATACACTGTAAATGGGGGTGGGGATACTTATACTGTGAGTGAGGGTGGGA
>JAGKTI010008931.1:17259-32256 GCA_018397915.1 Birgus latro
ATTACTGTCGCACTGTTAACCCTTTCAGTCCCTTGACGTCTCTTTTTCCCTTTATTCTTGCTACCACCGGACGATTTTACTCATCTTAGGGGTTAGTTGTAGCCTCCATTAACCCCCTCACAACCTGATGCCTCTCCCAATGCTGAAGAAAACCGTCTGAGGGTAGGAAGAATAAAGGATGGGTCGTGGGAGTGGAGGGGTTAAGTAGGCAGATATTAATGGTAGTTTTAGGGGAGTGGGTTGGCCTTCACTTGGTCATGGTTGGTATTTGTAGATGACCAACCCGCTCCGAAATCGAACCCGGGTGATGGAGTAGAAGAGAAAGGAGTAAAATAGACTAGAATAAGATGACAGAATAGAAACAAAACAGAAAGGAATAAAACAGAACAGAAGAGAAGAGAACAGAACAGAACCAAGTAAAATAGATCAGAACAGATTGGCAATATATATTATACTGAAACAGGAAAGGACAGAATAGAACAGAATGGAATAGAATAGGACAGAATAGACGATTGGCATAAAATAGTACAGTGAAGAACAGAGTAAACTAAAACAACAGAACCGAACAGAATAGAATGCAACGGAAAAGAACAGGGCCATGGTTAGCGTAGAGCAGCGTGAGTGGTGAACCTGCAGGTGCTATCGGCGTGAGAACCAGTGGGCGTGCAAGGTGATGAGGCGCCGCGTGGGAGTGCCCGGCGTGGCGAGGGCGTGGGCGTGTAGAAAGAGGACCTGGGGGCTCGGCGGCCGAGGTTCTGCGTTTCGACGTAGATGGCGCGCTTGGCTTCCCTCTCTACCTGCTCCCAGTCCGCGTCGCCGTCGATCTGCAGAGGGAAGAGGCGTGTAACTGACAAGGATAACACACAATATACCTTTTGCTAGACTATGGGTCGTATTTTGATTGGCACGGTAGACTTTGTAACACTTCTTCCTTTGCTATTTATTTTGCTTCTCACACTTCAATCTTTTCTTGTCTGGTATTTATGTTGTTTTCACAGTGACATAGTTTGCATCACTGACTCAAACGAGGTGTAATTTGCAAAGTATATTAGTGAGAAAGAAGTGTTATATCTCCAAAGGCACTCAAAATACGGGCCTATGACATGCAACCATCGCTCTAAGAATCCAGGCCCCGAACGTGACTGGGACGGAAAGCACCCAGCAAGCAGTACAGTTTGTGTACAATCTGCGTCGTGTGAACTTAGGGAGGGAAGAGATGATTGACATAACCATTATACTGTCAGCACTGAACACCAACATTTTTTGTCTGGGATTTGGGCATACACTCATCATTAAAATGCATTGCTGATATTATATTCATTGCAGACATTTGTGGCGAGTGATCTGTCATTCGTAACTCAATCACATTATAGCAGCAGTAAATTCCAGCCTTCGCTTGGTTTTAACCTCGTATGGGTAACATCCGTTTGTAGTTACTTTATTGCATGTATTTAATGGTTTTCGGGATTATAGAAAATTGTCTGGCATGTCAGTCAGCGTATTCAACGTAAGGGTAACACTATAATCTTGGAAATTTTACCTAAATTAGTGTCTCTTGTCATCTTCTTGCTACTCACAATTTTCAACCTGTTCTTCTCGTCGAACGCCTTCAGCATGGGCAGCGTCACCTCCCTGTAGATGGCCAGGCGTCTCCTTGCAGCTGCTACCGTGTCGTCCAGCCGTCGCTCCCGTCGCCCTAGGTTCCTGCCTAGTTCTAGCTCCGAGCAGTCGATTAGTAGCAGTGGCGGGATCTGGTGGAACTGAGAGGGAGGAGGGGAATTGGTTTAGTTTTTTCACTGCTAGTCTGCTTGGGCTGCTCTCACCTCGGTACAGCTTTAATATTTATATTTTTACTTTGTATCCAGCCATTTGCTTTAATTGGCAGTAAGTCCCCTGTTCCCTGAAGGGCGTCAGTCCCACCACATGTCACACACTCTCTTGACAATAGTAATAATGATAATAATAATAATTTATTATTATTATAACAATACGGCACCCTCGTCAGACAACAGGAAGAATGAAATGGAAAATACATATGTCTCAAGTATCCGTATCATACCCTCTCCTCGAAGTTCTGAGCCTGTATGATGTCTCTGGGGAAGCCGACCAACACCACGCCCTCCCGATTCTTTAGCTCCACCAGTTTCTCCTTCACTAGGTCCAGCACTGTATCCTGAGGGAAGAGAGAGGTTGGGAACAGTGCTGAGTGACAGATACGGTTGTCAATAGTCACATTTCGGTCAATCTTTAAACTTTAGTCAGTCATTAGTCAAGTCTCAGACAATCAGTCAGCCATTAGTCAAACTTCAGTCATTAATCATATATTAATCAATCATTAGTCAGACTTCAGTCAATAGTCATACTTCAGTCAGTCATTACTAATCATCACCATAACCAACAGTGCAGTCAGTTATCGTTAAGGTAGTTATAACCACAACCACCAGTCATATCATCATCATCATCATCATCAAGTAACACCACAATCATCATCATCATCATCAAGCTAAGTATCCTCACAATCATCATCATATCATCAGCTGTCTCACCTGTGGCACCAGCTCGCCTTTTCTCATGAGGTTCTGTATCATGAGCACCTTCTCCCCCGGCAGGTGTGAATATGTTTCCGGGTCCTGCGTGAAGCGAGCCACATGGTCCCTCAGCATCTGTCCCACACCTATGCACGCCCACCCCGGGTACAGGTAAGTGATGCCGCTCATTAGCCGCCATTTGTCGCTACCTGGCCCACCTGGGAGAGGGAAATGCAGAGGGTGGGGAGGGAGAGATAAAAATAGTGGATGGGTGGATGGTTCAAGGTGGAGACATGGATAGATGATGGAATAAATGTGAGGGGAGAGAGAGAGAGAGAGAGAGAGAGAGAGAGAGAGAGAGAGAGAGAGAGAGAGAGAGAGAGAGAGAGAGAGAGAGAGAGAGAGAGAGAGAGGATATTAGGTAGATGGACGGATAAATACACAGCCATACCTAAGAATGACTAAGAAACTTTTGGGAACTTTAATTATTCTTGTTAGTCACAGAAGTATCTCCCGATCAGAGTAAAATCGTCCGGCGTTAAGTAGATGAAGAAAGAAAGATGTTCTCTGCAGAACTCTACCGAAATACGCTCTGATTTCATGACTGGCCTTGTTAATCAGAGGTGAATACCATCATACAACAGAGCTGAATAGTTATTTGACGTTAGGGATTAAAAAAAGTCCATGGATGGGGATAAAAGGGAGTGGTGAGAAAAGTCTTTGATTCTTGCATCTGTGTAAAAATAAAAGTACAATCTCTCACCCATAAAGAAGAGACACGGCGGGTGAGTCTCGTCGTCCGGCGCCGGCGTGATGACGGAGGTGGAGATGGGCTGGTGCTGGGTGAATGGCGCCATCTTGCGGTACTCACGATATGAACCTGTAGCCACCAGAGACACCAGTTATACTCGGTTTATTTTCACATAACGGAACTGGCCTTCTCCCACACACCTTTAATACTGTACTCGGTTTACCTGGCGGAACCGAGCCACTCCCACAGATTGAGTACAAAGTCACAGATGCATTTAATTAGGTAATACAGGCTGCAGGACGTTTGTTGGGCCAAAATGAGGTTGATCTGCTAGGTAGAACTAATTACTATGAACATCTAACTAACATGTGTGAGAAAAGGAGACACGAGGACTTAACTAGCGATGTGTTCTTGAAGAGGCTACGTTCTGATTATAATTATTTTTAGCGAATTAGATAAGGATCCTCAAAACACAGTGGATATATGAAAGTAGGGTCATAGATTATTTCTGTGGTAGAGGTAGAATGTGTTCTGGTTTTATCTGTATCTTTATCTATATCTGTATCTGTATCCATCTATCAGCTTAAACTTTCAGCGCGAATAATTTCAGTTATGTAGCTGGTTAGGGAGAAAGTACGTATGACTAGGTAAGAGGTGTGGAGACATGTAGCCATATTTGTGTCGCTAAACATACATTACAACGATAAGAGATAAGAAGTGAGTCTTGGAAAGTTAATTGAAGGCGCAGAAAATTGCTAAAGAAAATTGCTCTTAAAACATGATAATAGATCTTTTTTTTAATTAAAGACTTGAACTGATGATGCCTACCAACAGAGGCCCTGGAAGGAGGTGGGTAAGGGTGCGGCCGGAGGATCTTGGCGTGGGCTCTCTGAACGTCCCTGAACACATCTTCTTGGCTCCTCTCACCTGACACCTGCAACACAACACACAGATTGCAGGTAAGCCATTAAGTCCTTCAGTCCATTGACGGTTTTACATTTTATTCTTCTTACCTCCAGATGATTTTAATCATCTAAGGAGAAACTCTTCGAAATACAATGAAATCGCTTGGTGGCAACAAGAATAAAAAAATAAATATCCCATCGGAGTGAAGCAGCTGAATACTCAAGATATCCAGTACTCGTTATTCCTCTGTCATATGCACCTTTTTTTTTTTTTTTTTTTTAAAGGGGGGATGGGGGGGATTTCTTCTTTACAGCAATTTTTGGCTGCTTACTCTTGACACCTGCACAACCACATATTAATAGTTAAAGATAAGCCAATAAATACATAGGTAGTATAGTCACTATATACTACTTCAACTTTACAAGGAGAGTTATACAGTTAAGAAATTAGGAGTCACTACTGTACTGATTCAGCTGTACATCAGGAGGTGTAAAGTTAAGAAATAAAAAATCACTATTTTTCCCTCTTTACAGCAAGAGCTAAAGTTATAAATTAAATATTCACAACTTCTTCCACTTTATAGCAAGAGAAATTATGTTAGAAGTTATTGCTTTAATGGTGAAAATTATAGTTCTAGAGTTCAGCTTTATAGTCCATAACAATCCCCCCACCACGTTCAAACATTCCCACAGCCATTAACCACATAGAGAAGAGTGACTGACCACATAGAGGAGAATGACTGACCACATACTGTAGAGGAGAGTGACTGAACATATAGAGGAGAATGACTGACCACATAGAGAAGAATGACTGACCGCATAAAGGAGAATAACTTACCACGTTAAGAAGCATGATGGACCACACAGAAGAGAGTGACTGACCAAAGAGAGTGACTGACCACATAGAGGAGAGAGGAGAGTGACTGACCAAAGAGAGTGACTGACCACATAGAGGAGAGTGACTGACCACATAGAGGAGAGTGACTGACCACATAGAGGAGGCCCTGGTTGTCGTAGTACTCGCAGACGGGCAGGACCTTAGCGTTGAACTCGGCCAGCTCCCTCTTCGCCGCGTCTAACATGAGGTTCCCCATCTTCGCTCCCGCCTCCAGGTTGTTTAAGAGGGTCGATTCGCGCCAGTCGAGCAGGATCGCCCCATCAATGTTGCCCAGCTGGGATGGGGTGAGTACTTAGAGATGTCGAGTACTTGGATGTGTTGAATACTTCGATGTGTTTAGATGTGTTTAGATAGGGTGAGTACTTTGATGTGTACAGATGTAGTGAGTACTTCGGTGTGTTTACTTTAGATGTGGTGCGTACTTGGATGAGTTTGCTTTAGGTGTGGTGAGTATTTTGATGTGTCGATTGCTTAGATGGGTCGTGTGCTTAGATGGAGTGAATATTTTGATGATGTGTTGAATACCTGGATATGTTGAGTACATAAGAGTGCTGAGTTAGATGTGCTTAGTACTCTGATGCATTGAGTACTTATATGTCCTATGAACTTATATGAGCACGTAGATGTGTTGAGTACTTAGATGTACCGAATATTTCCCTGTGTTTGTGATGTTTTACTTCTTGAGGGCTGGGTAAGTCTTAAATGTGTTTAATATTTAGGTGTGTTAAATACTTACAGTACGTGTCCTCCAAATTGGGGACTGTGGAATTACCCATGTGTTATGAAGTACTTTGAATTTTTGATGACTGGAGACCACGTGAATATTTTCAGTATATGTGTTGAATACTGAGGTTAAAGAAAGGGTGATTTATTTTTTCCTGTAGTTTGCTCAGGTGGATGAATTATACTGGCAGACGTACTGAAATTTTGTTCATTGTGAGGATACAGCAGTGTTCGATTTAACTTAGACCCTCTTCAGGTGTATAGATGTCTCTACAGTTGTGAAATATGACGGATGTGAAAGAGGGTGAAGAAGATACGTAGCTCAGAATATTTTAAGTGGAAGCTGAGGGTCCAGGTCGGTTCAGAAATGGTGATTGATTGTCGGGCGTGTTTAGGTTAGTGATTGTTTTAGTGGCCATTTATGGTACCTAGTCAGTTACAAAAATTCGTTTGCATCTCTTTCCTCTCTCATCGTCCGAGTTACAGATGTTTAAATGAGATGTAGTGGACATAAGTGCATATTATCACCCACAGATGGATGATGATATGTGCTTCATTTACGTCACATTTTAGTGTCTATGAATCCGACAGTGGAAAAGAGACAGAAACGGTGAAGGGACTCTTGTAGCTGTTTGTACATTATGTATTCTCGGTTTCCAAAGTCCTGCCGCCTTTCTTACTCCTCTCTTCGTTGGCTTTGAAGTGGAGGCTGGTGTATCTGAGGCAAGCGACACTGATGACACTGACCTTGGGTGATGACACTGACCTTGGGCCGCTTAGTCATTAGGGTTCAGACTGGTTTTCAATGCCCGTGGAGAGAAAAACAAGGAAAGGCGGTAAGGAATTTTGCTGCCGATAGCACGTTAGGGAGTTGGCCGTGATTGGCAGTGTGATGTGTGTAATATTGTTTTGTGTGTGTGTGTGTGTGTGTGTGTGTGTGTGTGTGTGTGTGTGTGTGTGTGTGTGTGTGTGTGTGTGTGTGTGTTTTAAGCAGTCACACTGAATAATTTTCCACCTTCTGTGTGCATTGGTAGCGAGATTTGCACCGTTGCAAGGACTGTATGCGTATGTCAAATGCAGTACGTGGATAATACCTTCATGAGAAAAAAAAAATCGTTGTTCCTGAATCAACACCAGTGATAATAGACCTGGCAAGGAAACAAGAGAGAGAATGCCGAAAAGGAATTTATTTCTAAAATTATGTAACTGTGGAAGAATCAGACACACAGTGCAATATATTATCCTGAAATTAAGCTGTTACTATTAGCTATCTATATATGAAAAAAAAATATATATATATCATCGAGCAACTTCTTAAAAGCATCTACGAGGGCAAAGGATAAGGGTGTTAGTACTACTCCAGCTGCGAACCATGGCAGGTGAGGGAGGTGTTGAGATATAGAGATATATTTACAGTATACACACCAGAAGCAGAGGGATGGCGTCCATTTGTAAGGTAATACCAGGCTTGAGAAGTAGAGAGCACGGCAGTTTGTGTGTGTGTGTGTGTGTGTGTGTGCGAAATATGTCTGGGCGGTACAGAAATACAAACACCGATACTACAGTACAAGACGTGTTAGCAGCATCTTTCCTTCTATTCGGAGTAGACACACACTTCGACGTTGGCATATTACTTACAGCACAGTACTGGGTTATCACAGCTCTTTGGGAACACTCTGCAAGCATCTTCACTACCAGGACGTCTATTTTATATCAATCTTCCTATATCCAGGCGATTTTATTCAGTTTAAGAGGAGAGTTCGAACTTGAGGATTTAAATACAACCTTCTTTAACCCCTTCCTCACTTTGTTTTATCCCTGCGATCTGTATACGATTTTTTTTTTTTTCAAGTTAAGAGAGGCTTTTGGAACTACAGGGTTATAGATTCAGTAACCTTTTCACTGCTAGAGGTTTGAAGTTGGATAGAAGTGTTTGTTGGCATCGAGAATATAAAAAAGTGTCGCACTGAGTGGGGTTAAAGTCGCATAGATCGGGTAACGTCGACATCCATATAATCCCCAGTCAGGCCGATTACCTGTTTTTTAGTTTATTCTTGCTACCACTAGGCAATTTTATTCAAGGTAAGGCAGACCTCTGATAGTGAAGGGGTTGATAAAGGGATGAGAGTTGGGTGCGAAAGGTGGGAGGTATGAACGTTGGGGCTGGGGTTCCGAGAGGCAGACCGAAAAATACTTGGGGCGAGGTCATAGAGTGTAACCTCAAGGATAAGGAACTGAATAGGGAGGCTGCCAGAGATCGTGCAGCCTGGCAAGCCGCTATTAGGTGACCAAGACTGACACATGCAAGCATGTTGGAGCCTTAATAAACGACACAAAACGACATCCAACCCTTCCAGTTCGAAAAATCTCCCCAAACCTGAAGAAAATCGTCTGGTGGTAGCAGTAACAAGAATATAAAAATCGCCATCAAAGTAAACTGCTTAACCTTCTTCATTCCGAAAGGCTGGTGAATATAATCGTTATGCCATCAGTAGGGGAAAAGAGAGTGAGAGAGAAAAGAAAAAGTAATGGTATTGATAAGTTTAGCCAAGTGATAAAGACGGTCATCGTACTGAAGCGTTAACTCCTTCAGTACGGTGAGCTCCTTAAGTAGTATATTTTTTGCTACTTTCAGACGATTTTATTCATCTTGAGGGAGACCTTTTGTGCTGAGGGGGTTTATGAAGGCCCTGGAATTAAAAAAAAGTCTTGTCATAATATATTTGTCTGCAGGTAGAAAGAGTGAATGTAAGACGCGTCATCGTGTTGAAGAGGCTCATGGACGCTCCTTCTAACCCCTTGAGTTCGAGGGGTACGTGTGTCTCCGTAGCTGAATAAAATCGTCCGTCGGTAGCCAGATTAAAAGTGAAGGCGTCCTGAAGAGGTTAATGGAGAAGGTGTTTAAATTTCCCAAGCCGAATATAAGCGTCTGTCAGGAAATATGGTACGAGTAATAATGCCATCGTAGTGAAGGAGTTGATTGCATTATTTGGATTATTTTTGTCTGTGCGACTTTTCGAACTGGAGGAGTTAGGTATAGTCGTCATTGACCCACAAGACATTTTTCATTAGTTGAGTAAAATTTTATGGAAGTAGCAAGAATTATATATAAAAAAGAAGAAGAAAGAAACAAAGAAAGGTGATCGTGTCTCTTCAGGACTGTAAAGGTATTGAAACGATCTCGCTACGCACAAGGAAGGAGGGGGTACATCGTAGGAGGCCATTACGAACTGGGTGATGAGAGTAACATTCAAGGAAGGTTGGAGACACACCGAAAAGCTACGACAACGATCGAACAACAGTGGAGGTTACGTGTTGGGGCAGCATTCTCGTTGGTTAAGGAGGTTCTCAGCGCCTCCTTGCTAGTTTAGTTCTGAATATATCGTGTTGATATTTTCCTATGTGCCATTTATGCAGTCTATGTCAGAACTGAAAAAGACATAAGCAAAATACAAGAGAATATTTTAAGCGTGTTGTACAAAATAAATCGCTGATGAATAGGTGTTAGTAAGGCCCCCAAAGCCGACGAGAATACGTGCGTAGGCGGTGTTCTAAAACCAATGGGCTCTGAAGTGCCCCGAGGCGTCCCTTCACCCCAACACAAAGCCAGAGGAGTTGCGGGAGCTCCCAGTAGGAGCAGGAGTACACACAACACTGATCCTTGTCCCGCTCGACGTTCAGGGAAAGCAAGGGATCAGCCTGGTTTGGTTAGCCTGGGTTGGGTTGGGATGGATTGGATTGGGTTGAGTTGGGTTGGGTTGGTTTGAGATGGGTTGGGTTGGTTTGAGATGGGTTGGGTTGAGATGAGTTGGGTTGGGTTGTTACGTTGAGATGGTTGTTAGGTTGGGTTGGGTTGAGATGGTTTGGTTTGTTAGTTTGGGTTGCTTGGTTGGGCAGTGTTGGGTTGGGTTATTAGGCTGGGTTCAATTGGGTTGAGTTTGGCCGAGATGGATTGGCTTGCTAGGCTGGGTTGAGTTAGATTGGGTTGTTAGGTTGGGTTGGGTTATTAGTTTGGGTTGGATTGGGGAACATTATGGATTACTGAGTTGGGTGGGATTAGATTAAGTTAGATTGGATGGGGTGGGATGGGTTGGAGAGAGGTGAGAGGGAGGGGGGAAAGGGTGGGAAGAGCAAGGTAAAGACTGGGCGAGGATTGGTGGGGGAAGAGGAAGGAAAGGGTGAGGAAGGAAGGAAGGAGGAAAGGGTGAGAGGAAAAACAGGGTGAAGAATGAGGAAAAGGTGAGAAGGGGAGACAGGGTGAGAAATGTGGAAAGGGTGAGAAAGGGAGACAGGATGAGAAGGGAAGGTGATCAGGGTAATTGATAAAGGTAACTAGAATAAGTAGGATTTTGAGCAGGGGATACTAGGGTTGGGTCTCACGCAAAAGACATTGGGAACAGTAAAATCATTGACAGAAAGTTGGCATGATCGAATCCACACCAGGGCAGAATTAAAACTTTCTCTCCCATGTTATCACAGAGACATTATTATTTAACTTGGAGATAGGAAAGGGTGAGGAGACTGGATGAACAGGGATCAAGGGTAGACAGGATACGCAAGGAAAACTAGCAGGGTTAACAGGGAGCGTGGCCAGGATGAGGAAAAAGAGAAAATAGCTAGGGTTGGTAGGATAGTGAGCGCAGCATGGGCAGTTTGAGGAATATCAGGGAAGGTTAACAGGATGACCAGCGTAATGCAGGATGAGGAATTACGGGGAAGATTGATAGGAGATCAGAGTAATGCAGGATGAGGAATTACAGGCAAGATTGATCGGGTGAACAGGGTAATAAGGGAGTATGATCAGGATGGGGTACAACAGGGGTGGTGGCCAGGGTGAGCAAGGTGAATAGGGAATATGGACAGGGTGAGCAGGGTGAATAAGGAATATGGACAGGGGGAGCAGGGTGAATAGGGAGTATGGACAGGATGAACAAGGTATTTGGGAATATGGAAAGGGTGAGTAGGGTCCATCAAGAAAAGGGGGTGGTGGCGGTAACGGGGGATGGGGGAGGGTTAGCCAAAGACTTACCCTTCGAGTGGCGTGTCTCAATCGCACGTTGTGACTCACATAATACTCTCTCATTCGCGACTTCTCGGCCCAACACAAAGGGAGGAAAAAGGCAGACCACAGTGTTAATCCCTCCAATCCTCTTACGTATTCCTTTTCTTCAGTCTTGTTACAGACAGACGATTTAATTTATCTTTAGGGGATTTTTTTTTTTCGTAGTGAAGGGGATCAGTGAAAGTTTTTTTTTTCCGTAAAGAAGGGGATCAGTGAAAGTTGCATCTATCCTTCTCTTGTTCGAAAAGCCTCTCCTCTGCTGAATGAAATCGTCTGAAGCTAGCAAGAATGAAGTTAAAGAATACGTTATCAGACAGCAGTGACAAATCACATGATGCACTAGTGAAAAAGATAATGCAGCTTCCTGAGTAAAAGCAAATTCTGTAAAAAATATTATTATACAGTTTTCTATATTATGATTTAAACTATGCATATCGAAACAGGCTTTTAATAATAAAGTAGGTGAATGACATCTAAACAGGCTTTTAATAAAGTAAGTGAATGCATGAAACAAATGCCATCATGTTTGAAAACAATGGAGCAATAATATTTAGGTTAAGAATGCAAGCTTTAGGAATGTTTTAAATGGGAGAGAGGGAGGGAGGGAGTGAGAGAGGGGGAAGGGATGGGATGGGTAGAGAGTACATGTCATACAATTAACCCCTTCACTCCGATGACGTACCGTTCCATTCGACATTTATTTTTTCCAGACGATTTTATTTAGCCCCATATAGTTCTCGAGCTACTGGGGTTAGATATTGCCTTCATCAACCCCTTCACAACAAATAAGCTCTCTCTGTTTGTGTGTGTGTGTGTGTGTGTGTGTGTGTGTGTGTGTGTGTGTGTGTGTGCAAGGAAGAAGGAACCAAAGACCAAAAGGAACCAGAAACGAAAAAGACTACTGGGGAAACCAATAATAAGCCAGAATTTACGTCACCGAATTGAACAGGTTAAAATGTATTGTAAAGACTCAAAACACATCTCGTTGTAACTACTCCCAATTTATTCCTTCATTTCTTCATGGAATTCTTTATATAGTACAGACGTAAACACACACGTAGACATCCAAGGTTCAGATCAGGCGTTCGTACTTCCCTCATTTCTCAGATTACTGGACGAAATTTGCTTATAATGCCGTTATTTTTGGAATATATATAGACAGTTGTGATGAGGACTTATTAGAACTTAGCAGAACTGTACAGACTTTAGGTGACACGTAGGAACCAACACTCACAGCCTGGTATTACTCACTTGAAGCTGAATAAAATGCCTGGGGTTATTGAGAAGAAAGAAAAAAGAAAATAGGTTTGCCTCGATCACGAGTGAGTTCATATTTTTTTTTCTATGTATCCGACTCTGGGCATATTAATCTTCCCTGGCCCTTTGACTCGCTATTAACTGAATAACATCGTCCGGTGTTAGCTGGAATTGAATACTAGAGTTGTTCTTATCACGGGAGGGTTAGTGATATTAGATTTTAACTTTTTTTTTTTTCTCCCTTCGTTTAATCAAGTATTGTTGTGTAAAATCTGCCAATACAGTTTTTATATTTTGTTAACTAATGCACGCCGGCGCAGTTAAGGATGTGTAGTGGTTAGCCAGGATGATAGGATGCATTTTGAACTGATCTGAAAATTCAAACCCTATTACAGTATGGGACTTTGATCACGCCTCAGGTTCAGCAATTGTAGGAAGACTTTGAAACGTTGCACCGTCTTTTCCTTAATACTTCGTGTACAATATTTCAAGATTCGAATTCTTAAGAGATCTTGCTAAATTAATCAACAGTAATCAGACATGTTGGTCTTTCGTTCCTTCTATCCTTGCATTAAAGAAAAAAAAAAAGTTGCAGCTTCATTTTAGTACTTCCTTGATATCTGTTTCAAAGCCTAATGACGTCTTGAAAAACTTACAGTAATAATCTGACTTGTTCTTTTGAAATGTCACGAATCTGTCAAAGCATAAAGTGATCTGTCTTAACTGATCAGTACTAACAGGCGGATTGCGGTCCGGCTTCATTAGTTGGGAACAGTTGAGCCAATTGTTCTTTTCCATTGTCGCGAAACCGGGTCAACAGCTAGTGACATTAGATCATTTAATAATAATCAGCAGTACAGTCTTTCTTCATTAGTGCATTCAACCCCTAAGTGAGGCTTATATATCACAGGTGGCACAGTGTCCAGTTGTATAGTGCCTGGGGGGTAGGGGAAGGGTGAGACTGGTGCAGGAGCATCATCACTCTTTAATCCGATGATTTTAAAAGTTTATTCTTGCTAACTCTGGATAATTTTGTTCAGTTTGGAAAAGGTATCTTGTAGTGAAGAGGTTAATTAAGGCTATATCGAACTCATTTAGTCTGAAAAATCTCTCCTTCGCTAAACATTATCGTCTGAAGGTAGCAAGAACTTAAAATTATTTAATTGAAGTGCTCAGTAATTGAAGTCGGGCTATTCCAGACGATTTTAACTCTGGAGGGAGGTATAGGGATGATGGGGTTAATGAAGGCTATTTCCACCTTCAAGTCAGTGGGTCTCATCGAATAGGAAAAATATCGTCTGGTGGCAGCAAGAATAGAGCAGGAATGATATCCACAAGGTGAAGGGGTCGAGTTAACAGACAAACGAGCGAGGGGGGGTCATAAGTAGGTAAAGGATCAAATAGAAGATGGAAAAATCGCACGCTTAATGATATTTTGTGTTTATACGTTTGTGAAAGGATTAAAATTACGCTCGATGGCTTTGTGTGTGTGTGTGTATTGTTCTCAGGTAAATTCTGTCTTTATGATGGTGATTTTGGAGTCACCTTTCATTGTATATAATGTTTCAAACAGTGTACGAGAAAGTCATTCACGCATTTTGCTCTGAATTTGTGAGCTGGTGGGAAAATTGGGACAGAACAGTGAGCTTTATTATTATTATTATTGCTATCATTATTATTATTATTATTATTATTATTATTTAAATGTAGAACACAGTACTACGTTTGATAATAGATTTATGAACTTCGGAAAAGAAATGGAAATAACACACTGGTTCTTTCACTGGTTCTGTGTTTGTGAGCATGGCCGAAAGTGGGAGAGAGTTGAATCATATTGATTTAGGAGTGTGGGGAATATGGAAATAAAAAATTGCCTTTTTGGGAACGAGGGAAAAAAAGTCTCGGATTATTTATTTTTGAACGTAAGCAAAAAAAAAAAAAAAAAAAAGCTGTTGCAGTTAAAAGTCAATATCCTAGTTTGTGATCGTGGGATAAGAAAAAAAATTAGTCACACAGAAGTTCTGCATCTGTGAGTCTGGAAACATAAGAAAATGTCACAGTTTTGAAGTTTGCGAATGTCGAAAAAAAAAGGGGACTCCCAGAGCGGTTCTGTGTTTGTGAAGGTGGATAAAAAAAAAAAAAAACACGCTGTTTTTGTTTATGTGAGCGTGAAAAAATCAGGTAACATCACAGCTTAGAAGTCTGATGGAATTGTTTTTTTTTTTATGCATGGAAGAAGGAACCAAAGGCCACGGGCCTGCATACTGTTCCTTCCAAGAAAAAACAAAAACAGTACAAAAGAGAGCCAAATTCAAGATCCGTTCAATTCGAGATGCCTGGACACACTGCGTTTGAAAGACTGGAGATCATAGGAAGTAGGAAATACAGACATAGGAAGACAGTTCCAGAGTTGACCAGTTGCATAAATAAAAGACTGGGAGTAACGGTTAACTCTTGCATTAGAGAGTTGGACAGAAAAGGGATGAGAGTTTATTGCTAGACGGGTACTACGTGCCCGTCGTAGAGGTGGAGGGATGCAAGCAGACAGTTCAGAGGAACAGTGACCATTGAAGTAGCGATAGAAGAGAGATAAAGATGCAACAGCGCGGCGAAGAGACAATGGTTGAAGGGAATCAGTAAGAGGAGGAGAGTTAATGAGACGAAAAGCCTTTGACTCCACCCTATTGAGAAGAGCTGCATGTGGAGAGCCTCCCCACACATGAGAGTTGTACTCCATACACGGGCGAATAAAACCCGTGTACAAGGTCAACAACTGTGCAGGGGTAAAGAAAGTACGGAATCGGCTTAGCACACCTAATCTCTTGGAAGCAGATTTCACAAGAGATGTAATATGTTCTTTCCAAGACAAATCC
>JAGKTI010008932.1:0-14823 GCA_018397915.1 Birgus latro
ACAGATTTATTAGTCATTAGTATATCCTCACTTACTGTACTGTTCAACAGTTTGGGATGGAACTCACAAGACTTATTTAAGCCTTCTGGTAGGAGCACAAAAGACGCTTTACACGTAATGACCAATAACTCATTCCACCAGCACACTGATCCCATATACCACGAACTTCGTATATTGCACATTGGTGATGTTATTGAGCTCCAGACATATTTGTTTGTCTACAAATCGTTAAGCAACCAGCACTGATCTGATACATGTTTTTAGCTAGAGGTGTGAATGACATACTTAGGATTCTTCAATCTAGAATTTCCCATGCACAACAGAATGTTATATTTAGAGGATCTAAGACAGGGAATTTACCCGAAACTGCACCAAGACATAATACGTCTTTTACATCGTTCAAACTTCCAATCAGGAAAAAGTTACTGGATAAATAATAAATATGCATACACGGGCAGGAATGTACAGTATGGACTGCATGCAGTCCATCTTTGTACTATGAAAGTTGTTTTTTGTTTGTTTACTTATATGTGTGCCTGTATGTATGCGTGTATACCTGTGTGGATATATGTGTATGTATGTGTGTATGTGTGCAGTACTGTGTGCAAATAATATAGCTCATAATGTGAATGTACAGTGCTCATAACATCAAAGTAGTTTGGGTTAAGTTGTATGTGGTCACTTAAAACTGTTTGATAAACTGAACATTTACTTTTAGGTACCGGAGTTTGATTGGTGCTGTGTGTTTCCGGGGTTACAGTGATGTGGAGCTTTTGCGGGCGGCTGTGCAAATCAGTCACAAATAAAATAAGTACAGTGTAATGTATGTGTATGGGAACTGTTATAAAAAAAGTAATTATTTAGCAAATCTCTGAATCCACAGAGCTGGTCAGTATAGTTCATACGTTACTATTATTGCTGCACGATTATCGTGAGGTATAGGTGAACTTATTGTGTGGGCAACTACCCTCCATAATACAAGATTTAACATAAGTAACATTTTATATTCAATTTACTTCTCAGTTGGTCAGGTTGTTTGTTTGTTTATTTGTTTGTTTTTGTTGTAATTATTTAGGTACCCAGACTCTGTTTTACTGATAATATTCAATCTGAATTCTTTCCAACAATTACCATTGTAAAATGATAATAAGCGAATGTGTCCTAGAGACCCATTCGTTTACTTGCTGTAGCTTTGTGAAGGCTTCAGCTTAATGGACCAGGGCTTTTGTAATTAGGTCCTTTTTAAAGTATACTTGTATTTATATGGAAGTATGGATATAAATTTGTATCCTTAGGAAAATAAAGATTTGCATCCATAATAACTCCAGGTGAAAATGATTTACCGCCGCCTAGGGATCAGCCTTCCTCACCCTGTTGCCTTATCATAGCCACACATGAAAGATTAGTAAAAGCGACACCAGCTCATCTGTTTCTGACTGTCCTACTGATATGTGCAACACACTGATCTGCCGCTCAAAGTTGATGGATTTGACCAATGACCTGTCAGATCTCAGCATTTGTGGGTGGTGTGGTGGCCTCTGGGGTAGCCAGTCAGATGTCGGGTGGCCAGGGTCACCTTAGATCATTCCTTGCACACGTCATTGCCAAGGATCTCTGTTGGCAGTAAATATGACGTGAAGTCGTCTTCCCTAAAGGTGGGAACGTAGGTCTCTGAAGAAGCTCAAGACATAACACTCACTGAAAAGATTGTTTTCATATACTTCACATCATTCAACTTTCCCAAGAGTCTTAAGGTGTCTGAGTTTACTGTATTAATTCTGTAACCCTTTAAGTAGAAGAAGAACAAGGGTTGCGAAGTGAATATTCATATCCCTTTAATTTTAAAATGCCAGTTTATACCCTGAAGAAATACTTTAAAGACTAAGTATGGAAAAGTAATCTGAAAGGTTATTATTTTATTATGGCATAACATATCGCTTGTCGGTAACCAATCGAGAGCCATTACAGTATTGTTTAAAACTGCCTTAACTCTTTACTGCGATGACATATTTTCTATTTTGTTACCACGAGACACTTTTACTCAGCTTAAGAGAGATTTTACCCAGTGTAGTTTAAATATAGGCCTACCTTTTAAATACCGCTGCCTTACAGGAAGACCTCCTAAGCAGAATAACGTCGTCTGGAATTAATAAAAATAGTCCGTGAGATTGAAGGGGCAGTCAAGGAATGATTTTAGAGAAAACTTATTTAACTAGCTCATCTTCAGATAAGATGTTTATATGTCATAGGAAAAGATAGATTTCGATATCTCGCCGAGCAGATTTTTTAGGAACTCCAAAATTCCCACGTACCCCTGTTGACTCTGGTCAGATTATTGTGGGTGGCTTCCGCTCTCTTCTCTTCCTCTAACCCTCAGTAAATGATGACAATGAACCCATAAGATTCCTTCAGGGAGTAGGGCCTGGGAACCACATACATGGGTATCGTGGTCCTGTACATTTACTGGCAGATGAGTAACTTACCTTCGTTGTTTGCATTGCACGATCAACAACCCTCCATTCACCTCTTGGGAATCGAACACGTGTGTACGGCAAGGTGGTAATTTCGTACTTAGACAGTCTAACCACAAGATCATTTAGGCCAAATCATACCCTTAAGAAGTTATTCGTAGGATGGCCAAAATTAATAAAGAACAAATAAAACAGGCTAGATATCTCCACGACAGCAGAGAAAAAGGAAAAGCGATGAAGATAGACGAGCCAGCTGACAAAACTCAAGCTTGTGGATAACACAATGGGAAATAGGCTCAGACCCAAACTGAATTTTAATATCCGGAATAGTAATAAATATTGCAAAATAACAAACAGGCTAAAGTCCTCACCCCCCCTTAAGCAGCCAAGAAAATAAATGGATCACCTGCTGAAGTTGATTTTTTTTTTTTATCTCTATCTATCTATCTATATACCTAGGCTGCTCCCCCTTTTTTTTTTTTTTTTGCCGAGACAGGTCAACACACTACCAATTTACTCATCCACTCATACACATTCATTCGCATCTTAGCCCCAAAGGGGAGAAGGGACAGATCCTCACCGCACCACACCGCACGAGGGTCAACTACGCAGTGCAGTCAGCGACATCCGCAGCAGGGCCCGACAGCAAAGCTGGTTTACCCCTGCCACATCATAATGGATCCAGCCCCTTACCTGCACCTGACCTGATCAGCTGATCAGACAAAATGCAGGAGAATATCCCCTCAGGGCTGCGTCATCATTTATTCATTCACAATTTCTCTCTATTCATTTCTATCACGCACAGCCACTCTTCCTTGCTCAACAGACAACCCTCTCGCATCCAACGCTCTCTTCACACTGTTGACTGTTCATCCATCCTATTTTAATAGAAACGGAAATTAGGCGTGCATCCAACCTAACCATAGCCTTAAAATGTAATATATTAGAATCCATTAGTACTAATTAATTGACTTTAAATATTACTTCAGAACAGGAAGGAATAGAGAAAAGCTGTGAAACTATCAACGACCAAATGTCTGAAGTTAGGTTTTTGGCAACTCAAGGGAAAATAACTTGTAGCCAACCCAACATAGCCCTAAGAACTTAGACAAAATCAAAATAATGCAGAACAACAGACTAGTTTTAAATCCCACTTAAAAGCAACCAAGAAAGGGGAAAATATCTGAAAATAATATAGACCGATTAGAATGTATAATTTAAAAGAAAACAGGCGTGTAACCAACTAAACTCCACTGACCTACAATATCTGATAGAAAAAATAATCTAGCACTCATAAACCAATATAACAATATCACTCTAAAATGGTCGAGGAAATGAGAAAAAATTGCGAAAATAATAGCTGAGCTGACTGGGTGCAGCCATGATGTTTAGACTGGCTCGCTTTCCCTTGTTACCCCGTCACTGTTTGCGCGGGCTTGGGGAGTTTGTTTGTGTGGGGTAAGAGGAGCTGGGGAGTATATTGTGGTGGGGTGGGGAGGGGCTAGGGGGCGTACGGGAGTATGTTGAGGCAGGGAGTGAAGGGGAGTTTGTTTGTGCGGGGTAAGAGGAGCTGGGAAGTATATTGTGGTAGGGTGGGGAGAGGGATGGGGTGCTGGGGAGTATGTTGAGGCAGGGGTGAGTTTGTTTGTGCAGGGTAAGAGGAGCTGGAGATTATATTCTGGGGGGGAGGTGTGAGGTGTAGGGGAGTATACTGAGGCATGAGTGATGAGGTATATTCAGGGGCAGAAGAGATGCGACTGCCAACCTTGTTGATGCCCCCCCCACCTCTCTCTGTCTCTGTCTGTCTCTGGCTGTGTGTGTGTGTGTGTGTGTGTGTGTGTGTGTGTGTGTGTGTGTGTCTGTTTTTTCTTCCTCCATCCCTCCCCTAGCTCTCAGTTCCTGAGAGGGTGGGGACAGACACCGAGGATGGGTTATACAGTGTGAAAATGAATGGGGTTATAGAGTGTGAGGAGTGACGCCATTCAGTGAAGGCAGGGTTGTGGAGCTTAAGAATGGGGTTATGGAGTGTGAAGGTGACGCCATGCAATGTGACGGTAGAGTTTTGGAGTTTGAGGGTGAGGTTGTGGAATGTGAGGGTGGGATTATGGAGTGTGAGGGTGAGGTTATGCAATGTGAAGGTGAGGTCATGCACTCAGTATTGGGTCATGGAGTTTGAGGGTGTGTTTATGCAGTTTGGGAGTAGGGTCATGCAGTATAGGCAGAGGTAATGCGGGATGACGGTGTGGTCATGCAGTGTGATGGAGGTTCTTGCTGTTTGGATAAGGTCATGCAATGTGAGGGTGTGGTCATGCAGTGTATGGGTGTGTTCATGTAGTGTGGCGATGAGGTCATGCAGTGTATGGGTGTGTTCATGTAGTGTGGCGATGAGGTCATGCAGTGTGAGGGTGGGATCACGCAGTGCGAGAGTGTATTCATATAGCGTAAATCTGGTCACGCTGTGTGAAATTGGGGTTATGCAGCTGCTATAAAGTGGGAGGGTGGAGTCATGCAGTGTGTGGATTGGGTGATGCAGTGTGAGGGTGTGGTCATGTAGGGTGAAAGTGGAGTTAGGCAGTGTGAGGGTGGGGTCATATAGTGTGAGGAGGGATCATGCAATATGTGGATGAAGACATACAGTGTGAGGGTGGGGTGTGGATGTGATAATACAGTACAGTGTATGGATGGGGTCAAGCAGTGTGTGCGAGAGGGTTATAACAGCCACTCTGTATGAACCCTGGGATTAGACGACTGGCAGCAGATAGATGAATAGATAGACAGATACTGTAGATAGTGAGGTACACAGATAGATAGATATATCAACAGAAAGAGGTATACAAGCAGGGCGATAGAGAGATAGACAGATAGATAGCTGTGAGATAAGATATCTGGCAATATAGAAAGGGATAGGGAGGTAGATAAATTGTGACAGATAGTAAGATAGGTAGAGAAAAAACAGGTAGGTGAGTAGATATACAGGTATGGCGGTAGACATATAACCAGACAGATGCACAGGTAAGTAGACAGACTGGTAGACAGACAGACAGACAGTGGATAGGTAGAGAAATACATATGGGTAGATACCGCATAAAGTTACACTGACAGACAGAGGTAGATACCGTATACTGACAAATAGAAATATGCTCCCCTTCAATTCAATGACGTCTTTTAAAATCTAACCTTGCCTCCTCCAGACGATTTCATTAGCTAAGGAAAGCCACCTGGTGGTGATCAGGTTCATGATGGCTTTGTCTAACCCATCCGGTTCGAAAGATTGCTCCCAAATAGAATGAAGTTGAGAGAAGATAGCAAGAATGAAACATCCGTGAATATTAAACAGCTGTAGTACATGGTAGTTGAATAGTTAGTGAATGGCTGAGAGAGTGTGCCAGAGAGACGGAGGGTATAAATATAGTCTCCCCCGCTCCCTCCCCCAGCCTCTCTCTCTCTCTCTCTCTCTCTCTCTGGTTCGCCATTACTGTAAAGAAGGCAGACGGGCATTACTCACAACATTAAAATGCTCATGCTAGTGCTTACCCAGGATTTAACTATACTCCATTTCACCAAGTCAGGCACCATCAGTGATGTCCTCAACACCTGTAACATTGATAAAGGTGCTCAGAACTAGATATACCATTTTGTATTGCCTTTATACATTGGTTCTCAAGGTAAAACACAGAGGTTTACCTAGTGCTGAGGATTTACATCAACACTACAGGCGTTGAGGACATCACTGGTGGTGCCAGACTTGGTGAAATGGTGTATAGGCCATCGTACTTACTGATTTTGATGTCAGTTGATTTATTACAAGCATACTTAGGAAGCTTATCTACATATACGTAAATAAACCAACACGAGGAGAGTTGGAAGAAGTCTACGCCACTAGAAGGTGCGGTCATTTTTTGGTTGTACTGTACTTGGCTTAGTAGATTGGGATCACAACACACACACACACACACACACATACACACACAAATTGCCTTTGTAAAAAAAAAGTAACGATTATAGTAGTTGCTGGTAGGGTCTTGTTTACAACGCCTTAGTTGGAGTGATGGCCATGCCATGTGCATGGGTTCGATCCCCAAGTAGTGACTGATTTTTTTTTTTTTTTTCCGTGTAGCTCAGTGTCACCAAAGAGGGTAGGATAGTCATACATCTTCGGGCCCACACCTCGAAGTGGGTAAATTTACAAATATAAGATCATTATAACGTGTTTTTCTTTTAACCTGACACTGATCCTTTGCCACCTTCCAGCTCAGCTAATAGCCAGGCGTAGCCATACTGGAGGGTCAACTTGACTTAGTAACCAGTGTAACATATTCCTATCTTATAACTAAAGATCGTCGAATTTTCTTCAAACCACAGCTTAATATCGGTAATCAAGTTATGGGAATGCCCCAGTCCCGTCAAATGAAAATTAACTGACACTAACAACCCTTCCCCCACTTCCCCCCAGGTGGGCTGTTCAACAGCCACGACGAGGAGCAGGCTCTGGCCTTCCAGTACGCGGTGGAGTCTGTCAACGCCGACAAGCTACTGCTGCCCCGCTCCCGCCTACACGGCCGCATCGTTAACTTGACCAGCGATGACTCCTACCACGCCGCCAAGCGAGGTGAGTACATTACGTTTGTACCATTCGTAATGTTTAGAAAAGGCTTCAACATGCTTGCCTGTGTCGGCCTTGGTCACCTGATGGCAGCTCTCCACGCTACTTGATCTCTGACAGCCTCCTTATTCAGTTCCTTATCCCTAAGGTCGCACTCTATGACCTCGTTCCAGGTCTTTTTCAGTCTGCCTCTCGCAACCTTATCCCAGACCTTCACATTTCTCACCTTCCGCACCCAGTTGTCACCCTCTAATTTCCCATAATGCCCAAATCATCTCGGTCTACCCCTCCTCATCACAGTATCAATACACACCAGTCCCATCCTTCCTATCACCTCTTCAATCGTGTAACAATTATAGTTATCAATACAGTGTGGAGTGGTTGACATGACAGGTTACTGCCGCCTCGTTCCCGCCTTCATGGTCGTATTGTTAACCTGACCAGCGTTGACTCCTATCATGCGGCAAAGCGGGGTAAGTGATTACACGTGCAATAAATACAGTTATATACGAGTAGAGATATAGAGTGGATGACGGGTGACAGGTTATTGCTTTCTCCTACACGACCGTATTGTTAACCTAATCAATGATGGTCTTATCGTGTGGCAAAGGTGGTATGCCTGCCACATCAAATGATTACAAGGGTGATTAATATAGTTTTTATTAGGAGAGCTTTAAGAACAGCTCAGTGTGTAGTGGGGTGAGCGGAAGCAAGTTATTGCTGCCTCACTCTCGCCTACACGGCCGTATTATTAGGTTACATGGGACTTAGATGTTAGTGCTGTTGTAAGAGGCAACAGTAAGTTGCGGTCAGATAGCTTCTTATTTTAAGTGGCTTTGGAAACTTCGTAAGACTTCCTGTTTAGCGATTTATTCTGCTCAAAACACTCCAATATCCTCTTGAGGGTTACTGATGTAAAATATGCCAACAGTAATTCGATATAAGTAACGTACAAGGGGATGTTAAGGTATAATATGCAAAATAAATGTCTAAGGATGAGGTAGCAAAATAAATAGCAAAGGATGAGGTACTACGAAGTCTCATAAGTGTGGCAAGAGTTGCATGTGGTATAAGTCGGACTGTTGTGACCATTTAGTAAATAAGTAGGGGTTACAGTGGAGTTGTAAGTGATAAGTGACGATAGGAGTTGTGAGCAGCTTCGGTGTGGCAAACGTTGTAAGTTGAATAAGCTAAGTCGGAATGTTGTGTTTGCTTATTCAGCTGAGTACAATACAATGTTAAGTACAAGTTGGAGTGGTAATGTTAGTGGTAAGTGACAGAAAGAGTTGTAAGTAAATTCATTATGAAAAGAGTCCCAAGTGGTAAGCAGAGTTTAAAGTGGAGTTAGTTGTAAATGGCTAGTGACAGCAAGAGTTATGAGTGCATTTAGTGTGGCAAAGAGTTGTAAGCCCAGTAAATGGAGATGTTTTATTTGTTTAGTTTACTAAATACATTACTGTATGCATCGTTGGGGTTGTGGGCTGGAACACAGGAACTCGAAGGCTTGGCTAATGAATAACTGGCCATTATAATCACTGGCATTCTTTTCATAGTTCTACTAGGTTTCTTCTCTGTTCCTGTTACTGGATCTGGTATTTAAATTATTGGAGTTATGTACGAGTAAATATGGTGCTGTGTGGATGTGTAGGAGAAACACATTAAGGTGGTTTGGGAATGTGGAGAGGATGGAGAGTGAGAGACTGACGAGGAGAGTGTATGTGAGTGAGGTGGAGGGGGGGGGGGAGAGGGAAGGGAAGGCCGAGGATGAGATGGAGGGATGGAGTGGAGAGGTATATGAGAGAGGGGTGTGTGAGCTGGGAGCAGGGTAGTGAAATGACGGGGGACAGAGCAGCATGGAGGCTATTTGTTTGTGGCCACCCCGTACGGGATTAAGGCGTCTGGCAGTAGATGGAGTGTATTTGGTTCTATGTACGGTTATTTCTCATTGTAGTTCATCCTTTTTTATTCTTTATTTTTTTCGCTGTGAACTCTGTCAGCTTAAGGACGTCTCTCTAATTTTACTTTCGCTACCACCTGAAAACTTTATTCAGCGTCGTCGTACTATTTGGCTTAACGAATACTATGTAAAAATTTCTCATTCATCCATCCAGTCACTATCTCTTCCTCTCTCTCTCCCCTCTCTGTGACACCCTCCCCACACACACACACTCTTTTTCATTCATTTTCACTCTGTCCACAGTGTGCTCGCTGCTGCTGGATGGCGTGGCGGCAATATTCGGTCCTCAGTCAGATAACACAGCCAACCACGTCCAGTCCATCTGTGACGCCATGGAAGTGCCCCACATTGAAACTAGGTAACAGTAATTTGATTCTTCTCCTTATCTTTATTCATACAGATTCGAAAACCTTAATAACCAGTCTGTTTTGATATAAGAATGCTTGTTTGCAGGGTTGTTGTGATATAAATTACCTGATTTAAATCGATTTAAACCAGAGTAAAAAATCATTAATTTACTTATTTGGTTTCTTATTCTATATGGTTGATCAGATACGCAATGTAGCAAGCTAATCTAAATTATAAGGATATAATTATGCACTAAGATTCTGTTGAATCTTATTTAAAAAATGGGAAACGACTCTGGTCAAAGTGTGCAAAGAAAATAATGAAGATGATGATAATGAAATGAAAAGAAAGCTAATGATAAACTGTAGAAAATTATTTGGAAAGACTCCAGCCTATTGCTGTGGAGTTGGAGTGTGCCTCAAAAGGGCATATCCTGGTAAGTAAGTGATGCTGCTGAGATCTGGTTAAAGCTAAAAAACGATACTGAGGAATCTTTAAGAGATAAGAAAGATGGTGATAATTATGAGCAAAGAATCAAAGTAGCATTGACACCTGGTCTTTTTCCAGCAACTGTAATAGATCCAAGGTATCAGGGCAGATATGTGACTCCTGCTTGAGCAACGAGACATTCCAGAGCAGTAGGTTTCTGAATCTTATCGACATTTTCTTCCAACTATCACCTCATGCCATAGAAGGAGTCCATCACTGAAAGAGGTATATTGTAGTAAAGATGTACAGTCCCTCTCTCCTCTTGCATGGTGGCAATGTTTTGCCAATAATTGTAGGGAAAAATGTAATGGGCAATTATTTAAAGCTGCCGCATCATCGGAACTTATTTTTTTTTATTAATTTATTTTTATTTTTTAGGATTTGGTTTTCTGCACTCAGAGGTCAAGAACTGTGTGGGGCAAGAAAATGCATCAAAACTTGTAACAGTTCATAGGGATTTCAAGTAATCAGGCTTTCGCATTTACGTTCTTTATTTTCACAGTATGAGAACTGTGTGTTGTAATTCATATTTTACACTTCCAATTTTTTTTTCTCGGGCTGAGAACTATATGTTTAATTACGTTTTAGGTGTCTGTTCAACTGCAAACTTAATAAACATTTCAGCTTAATGATTTTTCTCATTTTAAAGTGTTTATTTTTCATAAAATGACTTTAGAATGATTCTATGAATCGTATTTTGAGCTTTTTATTTTTCACGAAATGCGCCCTGTATGCTTATGTTTATAACACTGTAATAATAAGTTTTATGTTTACCGTTCCCCCCGTGCCAACAAGTGGGTTGGCGGAGGGTTAGCGCCCCTCCCCGTAACGCAACTAACTCAAGGAAAAACGGCCCGCCATTTACGGGATTGAGGCGTCTGGGAATAGACAGACAGACAGCTGTTTACCTCCGGTAATGTTCATAAAGTTAAAATACTAAAATAAATTGAAGTATTTGATACTTTGATACTTTTATTAAAAGCCTTTGATAGTTAAGCTGTATGTTAACGTTATTGGCACATTAGATGCATAAATGGTACACCTTAATACCATTACAAAAATTCTGAATAAACTTTGAAGCAAAAATATTTGGTAGTAGTCATTCTGTTGAGTCAAATAAAAAAAAATCCGATTTATTTTTACCATGCATGTTTGTATTGTGATCTTTCAAACAACTATCATGCACTTAATACAAACTTGCGTACCCACTAAAAGACCAGGTACAGTGCCTGCATTCACCTCTTTTTCTTTCCTCAAACATCTGCCAACACCTCGCAATCAATCTTTAAGGTTAAGTTATGTATAAGATTGCCTGTTTCATCTCCACCCAGGGAGCCAGTGTTTGGTACAATCGACAGCTAAAATTCTCTTCAAGTCTCGCTGTGTGATATGAACCTGCCAACCGGTAAATAACATTTATATATGCTTATTCACATCACATTAGTCAACTTTTTCCATACAGTGCTACCAGACCACAGGCTCGTATTATACTCGAAAACTTGAAGCGAATTTCTGCTGCTTGTAACATGTCCATAAACTTTCTTGAGCTCTTTAATTCTTTAATAAAACAGATAAATACCAAGACACACTTCACAACCAAACGTGAGGGAACATGAAGTGGCTACTGCTGTATTCATGGATTATATTTAACATTTTATCTTTATTCGAGCAGCTACAAAACATTTCACAACCTAGAGCGAGTGAACATTAAAGTGAAAAAAATAAAGCCAGTGATTTCTGATTTTTTTTTTCCCGTATGATTTTGTTAATTGTTTCATTGTCGCTTCTTTGCAAGTAATCTTCCACTTGGGCCGGACGATTTTCTTCAGATGATTATGAGCCATGCCAGCCTGAGTGTTTAATGTGGCACCATTCACCCTCATGGTTAGAACAACTTTAGCTGTAGCTGTCAGACGATTATAATCAGCTGAGGCATAAGATCCTGAGTGGTGATGTTATTGATAATGTGACTCCAGGTTTATATGAATGTGAACCCAGTGGACTACAAACTGAAATTTTTCATCTGCACCATCCTCTACCTCCTCTCGGAAGATAAGGAGAGAGATGATGGGCGTTTGTATAGCTTAACCTGGCAATACAGCCTCCCGGTTATATGGGTGCCACCACATGAAGGCGTCCCTCTCCTCCTTGAGAGTTAATATAGTTTTTTTTTTTGTTCACTTTTCTTGCAGATGGGACGTGAACGAAGAGAGGACGAACTCTTTCAGCATCAACCTACACCCCTACCCTCCATCACTCAGCAGGGTGGGTGGACGTAATGTTTGTGCAGGTTGTGTATCTACAGCTCTTGTAATGTCTGTATCTGTGTAACTCTCTCTCTCTCTCAAAAAAAAAAAAAAAAAAAGATCCCCTTAATTCCTCCCAGCCTTAACGAGACGTCTTGAAGAAACTGCGGTGGAAACAGATATTGATCCTTTACAAGTATAGCGAGAACCCTAATAAACCCTCTGCTAATCCCTAACTCCCAGTTAATTCATCTAAAGTCGTCTTAAATAAAACCTAATATCTGCCTTTATAATCCTCCAATCCTCCTAGTCGTACCGGGATATCCTGGAGAAATTTCAATGAAACCATTTCGTGGTCCTGTAGGAAAGCAGCCAGAGACCTAATAAATCCCATACTAAACCCTTACAAAATCCCTTATATCAAACAAAATCCTAGCATGAGCTTTTAAAAAGGATTTCCCTTAATCCCCCAGGCGTACCGGGACATCTTGGAGAAGCTGCAGTGGAGTCAGTTTGTGGTCCTGTACGAGAACAACGACAGTCTGGGGAGGATACATTCTCTGCTCAAGGACGCCGCCTGGAACTTCGTGCTGAGGAAGCTGGACGAGAGTGGCGATTATAGGTAAGGGTTGGGGGACTTTTCTGATTTTTTAAAAGACCTTAGTGCTTTGCTGACACTTTTTGGCACCTAAACATTAGCACTTTTTTGACAACTCCTCGCACTTTTTGGACTTTCATCGTTGGCACGACACTTAAGTACAGGTACTTTATTGACATTAGCACTTTTAACTCTTTTCTTACACTAGCGCTAGTGTGACACGTCTAATGCTGTCTACGTTGACACTTGACACTTTCGTACTTTTTGTCACTTTCTAACGCTGGTTCTTATTTGCATCTTTCCTTTTTTTAACCGACAATTTCATGCAAAATTTTTAGAATCTTGTTTCAGGCTTACCGTTATTAGGTTACTCTTTTTTGTTATACAGTTCATTTATCTTAATCTGGCCAAAATTTTTGTCCATTTGCAGCTTATTTCACTGAGCTCAGTGACGGAAAAAGGCAATACAATAATTCTGTTTCTTTTCCTTAGCGCTAATTCAGATCCAGCTTCATATCCTAGTGATAATCTCTTTTTACAGCTGCTCCTCTGAACTGTCTGCTTGCATCCCTCCACCCCTACGACGGTTGCGTAGCACGCGTCTAGCAACAAACTCTCATCCCTTTTCTGTCCAACTCTCGAATGCAAGAGTTAACCGTTACTCCCAGTCCTTCATTCATGCAACTGGTCAATTCTGGAACGCTTCCTCTGTCTGTATTCCCTACTTCTTATGATCTCCAGTCTTTCAAACGCAGTGTGTCTAGGCATCTCGAAATGAACGGATCTTGAATTTGGCTCTCTCTTGTATTTTTTTTTTCTTGGAAGGAACGATTTACGGGCTCCTGGCCTTTAGTTCCTTCTTTCCTGCATTAGAAAAAAAAATGTATACTGACTCACAAGGAAGGCTTAGTGTAAATGCGTACCAAATTTACGAGGATCATTAAGGTAGAAAGTTTTTTTGCTGCCCCAGTCCTCTCCTAGAATACGACTCATAACGATCAGTATATCTGTTTCCAACTGCACTTCTGGATAGCTAAGCAGGGACAAGAGAAACAAACTTTGTCCAAGAATTTACCCATTCCTTCACTAAAATAAACCCATTCTTATAGCCCATTCTTTTATCCCATCTTACAACGTACCCACCCACTTATCCTTGCAGTCTTATATGACCATCCGTCCATTCTCTTGCATACTGTTTGATGGTTTCGGTGCTTTCGACAAATATAAGGCCATTTTTTTGACAGTTTACACTGCCTTTCTCTTTATATAGTGTTTCCCGATAGTTTTGGTTCTCTTTCACTTTTATAATTTCACCACTTCTTTGACACAGCATGTGGTATGACACTTTTAAGCTTCGCCATGTAACTGGAGAAGCTTCTTGTTTTCGTCAGTATGATATTTTTCTTTGCACCTCTTTCCGTCGATCTTCATGATATTACACATGAAGGTACCCTAGGGTAACCCAAGTCCTTGTGTAAGGATCCAAAATTTAGGTTCCCAGTTAATAACGAAAATTAAGAGAAGATCTCACCGCATTTGACACCAGTGTAATAACCCACTAATTAGGACTCCGTGTTAATTACTGAAAATAAGAAGAGATACCATCACTATGAATCAGAGTTACAAGAGTAGGCTGCCACCACCCAGAGAATGCCGGGAAAGAATTGTTAGCTCCATTAGAGTAAGATACAGAACACTGAGGCCTTGCGAATAAGTGACTAGGGTACCGTGAATAATTTAGAGTGCGTGAGTCTTAAGATAGCAGCACACCTTGCGGGCCACTCAATCTCACAAATAAACTACCCAGAGGATAATAGTTCAGACACAATAAAAACTTAATCTAATATTTACTAAGTCTAAACATACAAATATAAGAAACTAGATATTGATCAAATTAAACATAGGTTACTTTCCAGACTAAGAATTCCTAGAAAATTGAAATAAATAAATTCTCTTTCCCACTGAGATTATCACAGGGTAGACTAAAATATACAAGGATCAAATATTTCAAGCGTGTGTTCACCACAGCTGATTGGATACTCGGAATATTATCACACTAAGATGTATAGTGTTCTACGCAGTTGGATATATACCGATTTTACATTTTTTTT